>BSBN01000542.1:0-282500 GCA_027924645.1 Cunninghamia lanceolata
GATTGAGAGGTAGAGGGATGATAGAGATAGGGAGATAGGGGAGAGATATGGAGATAGAGGTTTAGAGTTGATTGGATTTAGAGTTTAGGGGTTTGGAGTTTAGGGCCAGTTTAGGGTTGCTTAGGTTCGGAGATAGCTAGATAGAGAGAGAGAGAGGAGACAGATTGGGAGAGATAGAGGAGACAGAGGGGAGAGACAGGGAAATAGAGAGTGAGTGAGATGTTCAGAGAAATAGGGAGAATGATTGAGAGGTAGAGGGACGATAGAGATAGGGAGATAAGGTAGAGCTGATAGGGAGATAGGGGTTTAGGGTTTAGGGGCATTATTTAGGGTTAAGATTTAGAGGTTTAGGGTTTAGTGTTTAGAGAGAGAGGACCAATAGGGAGATATAGAGAGTGAGGGACATGGCCAGAGATGTAGGGAGAGATATTGAGAGGTAGAGGAATGATAGAGATAGGGAGATAGAGGTTTAGGGTTGCTTGGGTTTAGTGTTTAGGGTTTAGGGGTTTGCAGTTTAGGATTTAGGGGTTTATGGTTTCTTAGGTTTAGGGTTTATGGGTTAGGGCTTAGGGCTTAGGGGCATTATTTAGGGTTTATGGTTTAGGGGTTAGGGGTTAGGGTTTAGGGGCATTATTTAAGGTTTACAAATCTTCAAAGATCTAGATAGTTTGGCTATACACATTTCTACACATGTTGGTGGCTAGTTAGACACATGGAACATCAACAACCACATGCTATGATTCCATACACATGTGCCACCTAATGACATTTGTACTGCAAAGCATGATCATATAATTGGCATTGTATGTGTCTGACACATGGTGATTTCCATGTACACCACATCCCACAATGATCTAGTTAGCACCATACAAGTTTGAGTACATTTGTCATCTTACCTCTCTGTATATTTCCTTCGCTCATTTTGAATAGAAGTGACATATATGTTAGAACCCTTCTATATTTGAATGTGTTTTGGTTTACATATCTATTTTCCTTTATGTATTCTATGATCTTATTACATTAATAGATAATATAGGATTGTCCCTCAGTTCACCTTGGGAATTAGATTAAATAACATTTGAAGTTGACTGTAAATTAACTGAAACATGGTGAGCATTTTGTTGATTTTCTTGCTTATTTTCACCCTTTTGAAAACTAAATTTTCCTATTGAAATTTTGAAGGATGAGATCCATATTTAAGTGCATTAGACTTAAGAAGTTTCAATTCAATGTTTCTTACATTTGCACACAAATCCATGGAAGAATAATAGTTGTTTAGGTAGATTGTCTCAGCTTGGATAGTAGGTAATAGTCCCTTAACAAATATTCTTTGCAATTCATCAATAGGAATTTGATAGTATATCTTTGTTGACAAAGTTTGAAATCCAATAACATAATCATGATTGCACTCATTTGATCCTTGTTTGATGCTCTCCTATTCCTTCAATCTATCTTAGTGAAGTAAAATAAATACATGGGCAACCCATAGAGAAATTTGTCATCAATTTTGTTCCTCAAAATTGTCTCATGATATGGTGAAGGAAAAAATTACCAGAGATAAATTGTGATCATTATTAATCGACCCAAAAACTAATGCATTGTTAGAAATGTAGACACCTAAATCTTACCATGGCCTTGGTGGTTCCCCCCTTGGGTTAGGGTTTTAGGTTTTAAAAAAAATTTCTAACTGTCTAGTTTCGAAGGCCCTTCGCCCCTTTCCTTTAGGTCATGCACTTTATTGTTATATTCTTGTGTTGACCATTATCGCCGGTTGTCGATCTTTTCATTCACAACTTTAAGTCTTGGTGCTCGTGGGTTGACTGGCCCCTTAACCTAGTTGTTACCTATTGCTGCCGGTAGGTCTTAAAGTCTTATAAAATGAAAATCGTACCATCACGGAGCATGTCAGGATGACGTCAGTACCCAGCCGCGACACCACGATAGGTCACCACCTGTCCTTAACTGTCAGTAACCTTTGCCTATGAAGTGTTCGTCTCAGCCAACTATCCGCTGCCACATGTTAGAGCAAACTTAAGATCCAATAGCTGTGCTAGTGCACAAGGGAATCTTTTTAGAGGGAATATTCTCCATGGGATGGTGAGATGACAACATGTGGCATCGACCAATTAAAAAACAAGTATAATAAAGGCGCATGGGTGATGTGTCGCACCATTGTGCGGTAAATGTATGGTGGGCCCTCTTTGACTGCGACACCATGAAAAGGTGACATGCGTCCAGTCCATGCCGAAGATGATTTGATGTGCAAGGAAAGTATAGATGATTTGGCTCATTCTCATTGGGCAGTGACTTTTCAACCAAGATGACTAAGATTGTCAAATCTAGTCAGTGAATCAAGGCCGTGGATTTTAGAAAGGTGACAAATGATCAACGGTCTAAATTCAAAAATGCAAACAAAGAAAACCTTCAAGTGACTGTGGCATGAGTAGAGTTATAGTTGCCACGACCTCCATTAATATGCAGAATGGTACATGAATTCGATGTTATAACAACATAATTCAAGGTATTTTCCATCATTCTTCAAGGAGCAATCACGTTTAGAGCCAGAGAATCATCAAAATGAGCAAGGGGAAACAATTCTGCACCTCTGTGGTGTCAAAAACCAGTAAGTCATTGTCTCTCCCCTGCACTTAGTTCTCTATCTGTAAGAATTTTTTGAGATATTTAGGGCAATCGTTAATTGTATAAGCCCTAGGTTGCCTACATAAAATACAAAATGAGTCAGTTGGGTTAGGCTTTGACCTCAAAATGTAGCTTGGATGAAGATATCATGATTCAGTTCCCAGGATCATCTAAGAGACTTCTGACAAATTTAGGAGAGGTTGGCAAAAATGATAAAATATATGATCTTTTTGTAGATTGTCGAGATACTAGGATCCCTATGTCTACTTGGAGTTTGTTTGAGCATTGGCACAATCTAAGTGATTACAGAGCCCCAATTTGCAATGCTTGGAACCTTGACTTAGCTAAATTAATATGCCCTGATGTCTTCGTAAACAAGACTTGATGAGAGTTGTAGCAACTAGGTATGACCCTAAGACCATGTTTGTCTTGTTTGGAAATGGCAGTGTTATCATTAGATTCACTAAGGCCTATATTACCACTGTCTTCAACCTTGACCCTACTACGGGTATACCCATAGATTTGAATGCTTTTAGGGAAAAATACAAAACTCTTAGATATGCATACATGCCTCATAAATTGGCCAAGTATAGATTAAAAGGAGTTGATGGTGCTTTGATCAAAATCCCTGACTTAGAAGAAGAGCCTCTCCGATGCAGCCTGTTCATGGAATATTTTGTTAAAACCTATCATAGCTTGTGTCATGTGCTCAGAAGAGATGCATCAGATAGAATGTCAGTGTCTCTGATGATGATGGCAGCATATATCCAAGATTATGGAGCCGAGAAGCCATATGATTATGCAAGTTACTTGTCCAAAAGGATGCATGAGTAGATGATGGCCATTAAGGACAATATGTACACTCCAGGTCCTCATGTAAAATTCACTTGGTATTTGATAATGTGCCACATGATCTTGTTTTCTCTATTTGGCCATTCTAAAAAGATTCTCTATTGAATTAGTATCAGTGCCTTCTATACCAGATAATGTCACCAATCTCCAAGTGTTTGATGATGACCAACACATTTTGGATTTCATATCAAATAGAGATGTATTTGATTCTCAGATTATAAATGAAAAGAATGTAGAGGATCATACATGGGAAGAAGAAGAGGTCATGGAATTGCCAACCAATAGGATCCCCAAAGGTATGATAGAGTTAGAGAAAGCCTTTGATTTGCATAATATGATGAAACAAAAGGACCTCCCAAAGACTGATGGAGGAGAATTTTCACCAATCAATATAGGACAAAATAAAGAAGTAAAGAATGTCCTGATTGACAAAGTTTGCAAAAAAAGGAAATGGCAGGGATAACTCAAGCATTGAAGGATTATATACATGTTATCGCCTGGACCTATGATGAGTTCAAGAGTTATGATACATCAATTAACACTCATACTATACCTTTGAAACCTGATGCTAAGCCTTTTAGGAAAAAGCAAAGACCTGTTAATGCTTTATTAGAACCCATTATCTTTGAAGAAGTGAAGAAGTTACTCAATGCCAGAATCATATTTCCTGTGAGGCATTCAACTTGGGTGGCCAATTTGGTCCTTGTAAGAAAGAAGAATGGAGACATACATTTATGTGTAGACTTTAGAAAATTGAACAAAGCTTTTGAAAAGGATCACTACCCTTTGCCTTCACTGGATGAAGTCTTACAGATACTGAATGGTGCCCAGATGATGTCATTCTTGGATGGATTCTTAGGGTATAATCAGGTGATGGTAGATAAAATAGATAGGTTGAAAACTACATTCACCACCAGGTGGGAGATATTTGCTTACAGGTGCATGCCGTTTGGCTTGATAAATGTTGGAGCCACCTTTCAGTGAGCAATGGATATAGCTTTTAGAGGCTTAATTGGTAAGTGCATAGTCATTTACATGGATGACTTGATAGTCTTCTCCAAAAACAGGGGTGATCACATAGAAAACCTTAGAAATGTGCTTAAGAAGTGTGAGCAATATGGTATATCCCTGAATCCCAAGAAGTGCATCTTTGGAGTGACCACCGATAAGTTACTAGGTCATTTGATAATAGAAAATGGGATCATCATCGACCCTGCCAGAGTGGAGTCAATCATGAAGCTACAACTTCTTGGAAGTAAGAAGGAGCTTAAGTCTTACTTTGGTAAGATAAATTTTGTTAGGAAGTTCATCATCAGATTTGCAGAGATTGTTAGACCACTAAACGCCATGATAAAAAAAGATGCTAAGATTGAATGGACTCAAGAAGCAAGAGTTGCCTTTGAGGATATTAAGAAAGTCATATCAGATGCTCCTGTCTTGATCAGTCCAGATTATACAAGAGATTTATATATTTACTCATTTGCATTAGAACATACATGTGCACTAGTGCTGACACAAAGAAATGAAGCCAAAGAAGAGAATCCTATAGCTTTTATGAGTTTCCCATTCAAGGATGCAGAGCTTAGATACATGGATGTTGAGAGAAAAGCTCTTGCTTTAGTCAGAGCAGTTAAGAAATTTAGGCATTACATCCTGAGAAGTAAAATAATTGATGCAGTCCCAGATGCAACAGTAAAGATGCTCCTGATGCAGAGTGAACTAGGTGAAAAGAGAGCTAAATGGATAAAAGTGCTTCAAGAATATGATATGGATATAACGTCTATGAAACTAGTGTGGGCACAAGTCTTGATCCAGATGATTTCTGAGACTGACCCAAATATAATGAGTCATCAGTATGTGGTGGATACCAAAAAAGATAAAGAGTTGTATTCTGATATTAGGCATGTCCTGATTATTGGAAGATGCCCATAAAAAATGCAAGCTTCACAGAGAAGAGCTTTAAAAATAAGATCACAAAAGTTACATGATAAAAGGACGAGTCCTTTTCAAAAGAAACTATGAAGGAGTATATCTTAGATGTTTGAGTAGATAAGAAGCTAGCCAGGTTTTAACTGAATTGCATGATAAGTTTGGGATTGCACATGGATCCCACTTGGCTATTGCACATGCTATCCTGAGAGCAGGATACTACTGGCCTACTATTTTTAAAGACACTATCGAACACATTAAATTTTGCCATACTTGTCAGGTTGCTGGTAACTGAGAAAGATATGTTGCTCAACCCTTGCAGCCAGTGATGGAGATGTGCCCATTTGTTTAGTGGGGCATGGATTTTATAGGACCTATTAACCCTCCATTGTCTACAGGCCATAGGTATGTCTTAACAATCAATGATTATTGTACTAGATGGACTGAAGCAGTTAGCAGTAAGACATGCAATGCAGAGGATGTGATCAAGTTCTTGGAGAACAACATAGTGACCAGGTATGGAGTTCCATATGCTTTGGTATGTGATAATGGACTTGCATTTGCATCACTAAAGTTATCTAGTTGGGCTTTTGATCATGGAATTATCTTGAAATTCTCCTCAAATTATTATCCCCAAGGAAATGGCTTAGCAGAGTCAACAAACAAGAATTTACTGAATATCATAAAGAAACTAATAGAGAAAAAACCTAGGGAATGGAATACCCTATTGAAGTATGCCTTGTGGGTAGACAAAACTAGGATGAAGGCTGCATTAGGAAACTCCCCTTATCAATTAGTATACGGTGTGGATCCTATCCTCCCTGTCAACTTAAAGATCCCCACATTGCAATTTGCACAAGAATATCTAGGTATGGATAATAAGCAAGAAGTTAGACTACTTCAGCTCATGCACCTAGAAGAAAAAAGAGATAGAGCAATTGATCAATTTGCTAAACATCAAGCTACTGTCAAATGCTGGTTTGATAAGAGAGCCAGAGTCAAGGCTTTTAGGATTTTAGATTTGGTTTTAACATGGGACAAAGCACATGAAAGGAAAGGTGATCATGGAAAATTTGACAAACTCTGGATCGGTCCCTTTCAAATTTCAGATATCCTAGGAGATAGTACCTATAGACTTAAGACCCTAACTAGTGAGGATGTTCAATTACCAATCAATGGACAATTCCTCAAACATTACTTCCAAGCTTAAAACAAGGTCATCAAAGAAGTCAGTTGTATCATAGTGTACATTTTGTATAGTTGTTTGTATATTTTCTCTTTGGGTTTTATTTAGACAAGATGATGCATCTTGTCACCCCAGGAAACCAACAGAATTGTTAGGATTCAAGTGATGAGAACAAATTTCTACATAGGTTGTGACTCACCCTGAGAAGTATCCCTGATTAGGTCTATGACGCCCTTTTCATCAGTAATGCCTTTCTTGATTAAGAAGATTTTCACGATGACTCACCTATCAACTTTGGGTTTGCTGAACACATTAGTATAGGTGTAAAGTGAAAAATCCAAAGGGTCACCCTTGCTACCATTACAATTCCCAACCTAAAGCAGTGAGTGACCACACCATGCATATTGAGCTTACATGATGATATTTTATGAATCTGCATATATAGAAAAAGAGAGATGAATATTGAAAATCTAAAAGGATAAATTTAGGCCATCTAAGTAACTCTACTGGGGCTATGGTCGCTTGTTGGCAGTCGGGCTCTACTTAGGGGAATTGTAAAGATAACCTTGTCAAGGCTATAGATGCCTACTGGCAACAAGGCTCTATCCCAGTTGGCTATGAGGGATGAACCCAAAATATGTAGCTTAACACTGGTTACTTTTGTTTTCAGCTTACTTTCAAGATGAGGATTATTAATCATATGCACACACTTGATCCCTTGTCATCATTGTTGTACTAAGGAACATGATGTCATTTAGAAACATCATGATACTTATGCTTAGAGAGAGTTAGGATGCTATGTTTTAATGTGCCTGAATCACTTGAATTTAGTGTTTTCTTTGGTGGAAAGTTGTTGTGTGGTTACACAACATGCCCCATTTTGGCTTAGCAAAATAGGGACCCAACTTTTTTCTTCTGTTTGCTTTTGTTTTCTTGCTTTGGGCAATTTGGCAAAAGTCAGGAGCACAAAATTCTGAGCAGGATTGCCTTTTGGATCACCCTAATATTCGTTAAGGATCAAAATTTATGCTGAGTCAAAGATCGGTCAAACCTGGCATTTTCCACAGGGTCATATTTGTAAATGTCAGTCATATTCGTTGGATGACCCCGACATAGGAAAATTACATGACATTCGCATATTCTCTGAATATGCAAACGTCAAACTTAAGTTGAGAGAATTATATACCCATCGGTCCTTAGGCATATTTTTGTAGGGTCATATTTTCAAATATCCTGATGTTCCCAAATATCACCCCTCACAAAATATCACCATGATGTCATTAGTTCTAATTTACAAAAGAACTTAATATGATGATGACATCATTAGCATACCTGATACCTGGAGGGTCACATTTCTAAATATCTGTCATATTTCTCAATATGACGATGATGTCACCTTTAACTAATATAAAGCGATTACATCTTCATGATGATGTCACCCTCATGATGCAGACCTAAGAAGGTCATATTTCAAAACATCCCTGATCTTAACCAATATGACAATGACATCATTTTTCTGAACCATTCCAAAGACGCGTCTTCATGATGATGTCATCTTCGCTTTCTTAAATAAGTGAATATTTCGTAAGTTTTGAAGATTCAAATATTTCTCAATATCCCTCATATCGACTCAGATGACCCTAGATGCAACAATTCCTAGTAACCAATCAAATGATGCCACATGGGACATCATCCAGATCCTGTTAAAAAGAGTGTTGTCCCAATTATTAGAAAAGGTATAAAGACCCGACCCCGATCATCGGTCAACAGTTGACTATCTTCATGATGATGTCATCGTCATGTTCCGGAGAGTCATATTTTCAAATATCTTGATGTTCCCAAATATCACCCTGTACATTAAATGAGATCACAATGGTAAGTGAAGCCTTCAAAATTTCAAATGCTTGCATGCCACTTGTCAACATCCACTAGTATCATATGTCGATTAATAGATATAAGCAAGATGACATTAAACACACCCTAATTCGACACGTCAAATGGTTAAAAGGTAATTTTGGGGGGTCATTTTGAATTTACCTTGTGATTAAATAGAATTTACCTCATGAGCATAGTTAATTCAAGAATGTGGAATGCTAGAGGATTCCCATATGCCATGGAAGCTATAGAGCTGGTGATTGAATGTGCCAGAAACTATGATCCAGAAACCAGGAAAGTTGAGAAGCATGGTAGGGTATTAGTGGATTTCTCCATTGTAGGCATCACTGTAGCATTCAACTTGCCTAAGGGGCCTAAGGTGGTTCATTTGAGTCTGAGCAAATTGGAGAAGGAATATAAGAGCAATGAAAAGGCAGCTAGAAAAGTCATGTATCAGTGGAGGTCTAAGAAAAGCATGTACAAGGCTGCCGCGAAATTACCTATGCGCCTTTTCAAGTTTGATTTTGCATCAGAGTACCAGTATATGATGGTTATGCTCTGCAGGACGACAGGCAGGCCGAATGCTAGGTTATTTGAGAACTAGATGTATGGTATAATCTGGATGATAGAATATTCTGATGAATACCCCTATGGGCCAAAATTATAAGTGACAGCCTAGATGAAGGAATAATAAGGCTGGGAGGGAACATGAACATGTTCCACATGATCTCCTATGTGGTGTATTCTTGTGCTTTCATAGGGACTTTGAACGACCTACAGACAGTAGGAAGACTGGGAAGCAACCAAGGGGATATGAGTATATGGGAATATTACCCACAACTGAAAAGGAGGGAAGCTCTAGATAACTATAAGTTGGTAAATGACTCTTTTTCCATGCATTTGGTTAGAACTGTGGAAGAGGACAGGGCAAAGAGGATAAGTGTGGAGGCACAGCAGTCATATATAAGCATGGGGCTTGGTTTATCCAATTCCCCACTTTCTCATACATGAGGATAGAGGGCTTTACAGGGCAACCTCTTATGCTGCCCAAGTACCCAAATGATAAAGTTATACTGATGAAATTTTTTTGACAAATATTACCTTTGGTAGAGGCTCACATTGAATGGGGAAAGATCTATGGTAGAGGCTCACATTGAATGGGGAAAGATCCCATAGATCTTGTTTCTAGTCATGATTGGCTGGTACATGTGTCCAGACAGAGAAAGTGTCAAGGATGCAATTGGAGGATTGAACTTGATGCATCTACAACCCTTTGAGTTGGCAAGGCCTTATGATCCATATAATAGAATGCAAACATTGCTGGTGAAAACCATTCATTAGAAGCACCTTGAGGACTATTGGGTTGATTGTGGTGATGAAGCAGAGGTGAGGAGAAGAGATTACCAAAGGCTCACCATGAAGCAAATACGTACTTTTGATTGCATATCAGTGCCCGTGCAGCTACACAAGGATGATGGGAGGATAATGTCCTAAGAATATGAGAAGAATAAAGTGTACAATGATACCATATTAGCACCTGAATTGAGCCAGCCAAAGGTGGTGTCATTAGACCAAATAATGTTGAAGGTCATGAAGCGGACCCAAGAATGGCTGGATGCTAAAATTAAGAAGCTGAGGGATAAGGGTGTAGCACTTACATAGACAAGAAGAGGAAAAGACAGGAACTGTCTGAAGAAGAATGTGATGATTTCCTAGTAGCCAAGAGGCAATCCAATGGAGAAAGACAACCACCTGAAGATAAGAGAAGGCTAAAAACTAAGAAGGAATCTCAGGCATTTGGGGTGCTGATCATCAGGTAGCCACAATCAAAAGGAGATGATCCATCCACATTAGCTACAGGGACTTCATCTAATGCACCTCCCAAACAAAAGAAGGTTGTCACAAAGCCTACCCCTGCTACCATTGAGGAAGAGGAGGAAGAACCCTTGGATAGTGATCTATTGATCACAAGGAGAAAGAGGAAAGTTGTAGCACCACCTCAGCCACCTCAACCATCTCAGTCCCCATAGAAGAAGTAGAAGACTGCTATGAGAGGAATAGTGGACATAGATCCTTTATTATTGTGAGGAGCTAGTGGCCATGGTGTTTTGAGACACTTGCAACATGAGGTGCCCATCCTTGAAATTATACAATTTAAAATTGAGAAGGTAGAATAACAGAGGGTAGAAATGCATAGTGCAAGGAAAGAGCCACCTTTGCCACTTGATGATACAGTGGAGTTATCAGATGATGAGATTGTTAATGAGGTGTCTGCCGAGAGGATATAGACTTTGGTAGCCAATACAAGAATGACTCCTCGTACCACTCCCTCAGTGCAAAAAGAGACTCATCAGGAGGATGTGGAAGTGGAGGAAATAGAAGAATAAATCCCTGAGGATGTGGCACAACAAATTGGATTGACCAACTTGGTTGATCAAGTCACCCATCCGATAGTAATTGATCTGGCATATCAAGGTGACCAAGATCAGGATCAAGGTAATGATCCACCCCCGAAACAAGAAAAAGTGGAAGTTCATGTACATATGGAGGGGGATAAAAAGATACCTGCAAAAAATGAAGATCAGGGTAAAGACCTAGTGCCACCAGAGAAGACAAGTGATAATGAAGTAGAGAAAACTCAGAACCCTGCAGAGGGGAATGCACCAAAAGATGCAGGACAGAGCCTTCAACCGTATAATGGTCAGCAAGAGGAGATAGCAAATGTAAGTCAGGATGGTCAAGGAGAGCATGTAGATAAAATAGATTAGAGTGTCCAGCTTCCTCCTGAAGGTCCACCTCATTAGAATGTACAGAATCATAATATTCAGGATCTTCCTAAAGGTTAAACTCAACAAAGTGCACCTGATCAGAACCTTGTTGTACCACCTGAAGCTCCTGCTCCACAACCACCTCCTGCAAAACAAGAAGCTCCTGCTCAATAGGAGGTACCCCTTAAGGAGGTCCTGAACAATGAGCAGAGGAAAGAAGCTTCTCCATAGAGAGAAGAACATAATACAGAGTCTCAAGATGCTCGCATTGAGAAAACTAATCAATAGGGACCTAGTACTGATGTACCATATTGGCAACAATAAGAAATAAACCCTCAGCAGATCAGTGAGGTAAGAGAATTTGATGTCTCTGCATTATTTTTAGAAAGCATGATGAAGCCTAAGAGAAAGGCTAGACCAACTTCTGCGATAAGAAGAGACCCTACTACAGGTACGAGAACAACCCAAGTTGCCCTGTCGATGGTCCAAATAACCAATATTGATTTAGGTTTTGCAACTGAGGAACAAGAAGGCTAAGAGGCCAAGAATAACATTGATTCTCTATTGAAAAGAATAAAGAAGGAGAAGGAAAAGAACAAGCAACATAAGGAGCATATTGCTCAATAACATTCATTCATAAAAGGGTTAATTGACCCTAAGCATACACCACTCAGTACAGCCACCCCATTGACTATCATATCTCAAGATGAGATAACGGGGTTGGACCTCATGAAGCATAAGGCCCAATTGGTGGATAATTGGTTGTTTCTTTTGTATTTGAAGCAGAGAAAGTGGTAAAGATCTCCCTTTCAAATTGGAATTCACTTGGGGCTCTAAGGAGCAAAGTAGACAAACTGTAGAATGAGGTGGGGCGAAGATCTTTCAAGTTAGAAAAACATCTAGATGCCTTGGGTGAAATAAGAAGGATAGACACGAAGATACTTATAGATAATGAAGTACTGGATAATAACACGGTGCAATTGCTCAGCATTTGGTATGAGGACACCATATTTGAATGTGACATCTTGAAAAGATGCAATGGCAAGATCAAAGATATAAGTGTTAAACTGCATCACCTCATGGTAGAGGAAATAAATATATTAGAGGCTCTGGAGGATAAGGTGGAAGGAAAGGTAGAAAATCAGGATACAGATTTTGCAGTTCAAGCCTTCCACAACAATTTTAAGCAAGCGGCAGATGACCCTCTTCATCACCTAACAGAGGATGTGATCAATAAGGCCATGAGAATGAAAGCTAAAGTAGAGACATACAATGAGACATTGAATAGTAGAAAGAGCAACTAGAATTCCCTTCAGGCACAATTTCATTCTCAGAAGCATGCTATAGTGAAGGCCAGAGTCCAAGATGGAGGACAAATTGAAAAGATAGTACAAGCCTAAAATATGTCAGGGGGTGATCAATGTGCATATAAGACGTGACCCTGAAGCTGATGATAATGATGATGAAGAGGATGAAGATGAAGAATATGAAGAAGATGATGATGGAGCTAAAGAAGAAGAGTAAGTAAAGATGCATGATGACAAGGTCATATGCATAACAGGTTAAAAGTAATTGAACTCCACCAGATGGTTGCCAGCTGGTAACCTATGCTACATGGACATATGTTGACAAAGTCAAAGGCAATATTAACCATAGATTTGGATAGATAAATCTTGATCGTATGATCATTGTAACCACCTCCTCTCTTTATCCTATAAAAGGAGATGGAAGGCGCATTGTATATTATTAGAAACTTAATTGAAGTTAGATTGTTGAAGTTCTCAGGACTAAGCTCAAAGCTCATTGTAAATGTGCATGTCTTTTGCATACCTAATGAAAGAGAAGCTGTTTTGACTACAAATAATCATAAATCTTGAGCAATCAGTGGATGAATCCTAGATATATGCATTGATTAGCTGCATCCTTTGGAGTGCTTATCAGTCTGCATGTGTTGTTTTCATTCTTTTTTCCTTTGAAGTTAGCATCAACCATACCTAGCTGTGGAACATCCTAGTGAAATTATGGTTTGGTTTCTTCTCTTCATGAAAGTATCTAGAATGTATGTAATGCAATAGCTAAAGGTTCATTAAATTTAGAAAGCATTCTTTCATTTTTCTTAATTTCATTACAATAATCCTCATAATTGCAAATAACAGAGAATCTAAAGAAAATAACATGAAATATGCACATATCCTACAAATAATTGAATATACAGGACATATTTGAGTAAAAGCATGTCAGAATGATAAATATCATGCAAATACATTTAAATAATAATGGAAATGATGCAAATATCAACTTGTAGGCACATTATTTAGATAAATATATAGTGCAGAATTAAAGATAGGTTCATAACAACATATGATCAGAAGAATTCATCAAACTTATAAATATCCTCATAATCTGTTAGATACAGTAGGATTAACCACATTTGTGAGGAGATTTAGAGGGAACAGGGGCAAAATCAATGTGCAAACATCAATTCATGATATCAAAACATTGTAATGCCCCTTAAATGGAAAATAACATATCACATCAACCTCTAAGTAACCTCAGATGATCATGACATGATCCACAGAGACTTGGAGTCATCAATTCACCCAAATTTATCATACTTTTCAAGATAATAAAGGTTTGATGTGTAAACGTTTATGCATGTTGTTATGACTAACAAATCATCATCAACAAGGCTGAATCAAAAGACACCCTCATTGGAAGTTGTGAATCTTGTCACTCTTGGCTAAGCCCCAAAGAACTTTATACCTTTGGGAAGTGAAGGTGAAGGGTGGGTTACCCCTTTCTCCTAGCTGTGTGGCAGAATTTTGCTTTCAATTCCATAGTCAACCTTGTGCTATAGATAGTCTAAGACCTAATTGGCCATACCCACTTGACTAAACATTAGGCTTGTTGATGTGTTTTCAAGTGCTTGCTTAATAATCATCACATTTCATTTTCAAAGTCAAAAATTGCTTGTGTCTTGCGTGAGTGATTCGTGTGTGTATATGCATAATCATTTGTTTGAACATTGCCAAATCAAGCTATAAACACCAAACACATAAACAAGTCATCACATCCTAATCATATCCAAATCAATTTTATCCTAATCATCCTAGTCACCTTCATCCTAATAATCCAATTAATCATCATCCTATCTTATCCAAATAATCCACATCATCATCATAATCTTAATCAAGCACTTGCCAAAAAGGTCTTAAGACTTAAACACTCGTGTGACAATATGACAATATTAGAAGACATAGCACAAGATCTCCTTCACATACTTTACCAAAGTCCACAACCTTTAGACCAACAAACTATTCAAAAATCCCATCACATTATCCAACGACTTCAACAAGCAAGCCAACCACCTTAAATGAAACATCTCATAGCATAAGCCCAATACCTCATAGCCACATGTTTGAATCAACAAGCACATCGTCCATCCATTCCGCATCAACAAGTTCCACCTCATCCTTATGTGGCAATCCCTCCATCATCATCACATCAACAATTTCATCAACAAAAACAACCCATTCAACAATTCCATCCACAACATCAACAAATTTACCAACAACAACAAATCATTCCACAACAACAAGTACAAACATCATTCCAACCTCAACAAATTCCACATCAATCCTATGTGTTACCTCCTTCAAATTCATACCAATCTTATCCATCAACCTATCAAACCAATGCCACATTATCATACTCCACTTCCTCCAACAATAATCAACTTCCACAACAATTCATATCACAAAATCTTTTACCTACATATCCTACCAAGCCACCTCATCATCAAACCCATCCACAAGGCAACCAAGTGATTTCACAAGAACAACATCCAAGTCCAAATGGCCCTTTGTACATAAATCAAGTGAACCCAAGTCCACCTTGGCAACAAGATCAAATGCCCTCAACTTCATATCAACCACAAGATCTTTTGTCTACATATCCTACTATTTCACCCAACTACCAAGATTATCAGTGGCCTCCACAACAAGAACATGCGATCCTAATGCAACAAGACTTAATTACCTTTGACAAGGGAGATACCAATCTAGAGTCACCTTCATCATCTAATCAAATCCCAATCGATGAGCCTATCCCAACATCACCATGTGATCCTTCCCCTAGTCCATTGGTCCATCAACCTTCTTTACCTTCATCCCCATGTTCCATTAATCCTCCACCACAAGATCCCTTGGACATAACCGTACAACAATTGGTCCAAGAAAATTTGATTGAGCTTCCACCAATAAAATCATTTGAAGAAATCCACTTTAAACCCCCTTGGTATAAAAATGATGCATATTGTGCATACCATAGGGTTAAGGGTCATACGATAACCAATTGTGCCAAACTTAAGAGATTGATCAAAGACCTCATAAATTGTGGTAAGATTACACCCAATCCTAATCCTAATCCATCCAACCCAATTAATGCTCAACCTAATCATGATCCTAAGCCTCCAACACCATCTACCCTTATCATCCATCCATTATATTATCCCTATACCCATACACTTGCAAAGGATGTGATCCATTGGCTACTCGCAAGGGATAGAACACCCCCATGTCAAACATCTATTCAAGAGCCCTCCATTAACATGCCTAGCCCTTCAAGCCCATCATGTGACCCACAAGTCGTCAAGCCTCTTCATGAACCTCCTATCATGAGTTCAAGTCAAGAGCCATCATGCCTTTATGTTTCCATATGTATTGGATTACACTCTTGACATATGGAAACATCAAGCCCCCATCCTAATCCAGATCGAAGCCCTTCCATTCAACCTATCCACAACCTATACCTTCTTTATGATCAAGATAATATTCATAATGATGAACCTATCCATGAGAATCTTTATCCTATTCATATGCCTATACCTATCGATGAGCAAGTCATCCAAACCCAACCTATCCATAACATTTACCTTCTTTATGATTAAGATGATACCTATGAAGAAGCTATCCATGAGCACCTTGATCCTATCCATAATCCTATATCCATCCATGAGCAAGATATCCACATTGCTCCTAGTCATTCGCCATCTAGTCCTATCCATAATGAGCAAACATCCACTTGTCATAGTGAGACATGTGCCTCCCAAGAACACATAAGCATAGAAGATCAAATCAATAGCTTGGATCTAAATGAACACAAGTGAGATCCTAATGATCCTTCCACATCATCCACCATCAACCCCATTTCAAGTCCACCATCATATCCCCTTGGTCTCACCACCCTTATCCATGAGTGTTCCTCCTTAGGACGACAACAACCTTTGTCTACCACTTCACCTTCTCCATCTAATAACAAACTCAAGTCTAGTGTTCAAACTACACCAAGTCCCATAGTCCATTGCATCCTCCAAAACATGAACTATCAAGGTAAAGGCCTAGGCCTTCATGAACAAGGTGTTTTGGAGCCAATCCATGTCAAGGTCCCTTCACACTCATATGGCCTTGGATACATACCCCAATGTAATCAATCTAAAGATGTTGGTAATTCCTCCATGCATCCTAAGTCCACCCCTTTCCATCGCGAACCCTATCATATACCCAAAACATATGTTTCCATTCCACCTCCCTCATCCTACAAATGTCAAAAGCATGTGACCATACACCTTCTACCATCCAATTTACCTCCATTGCTTCCAACTCCTAACATCCCTCAATCTACTTTACCACCATTACTTCCAACACCTAATAGCCCTATCATCCAATCCCTTTATCCATTTGCCTATAAGTACCCTCACATTCCTAATCATGACCAACAAATGCACATATTGTCTAAACATGAAGCTTCCACTCATTCCACCAAACCCATGGGATTTAAAAGTAAAAATTTTGATGCCTTTACCTATAAAGCCAAAATTCCTACCAAAAATTCTAAGGATCTAATGCAGGAGCATCCAAGGTGTAAGAGCAATCTTGCATCAACCAAAAAAAATGTTGTTTCTTTTCAATAAGGGCTAAATTTGGTAGGGTTACTATTTTTAGTAAGTTTGCATTTGTGCATGGTTGGATACAAAATCTTACACAGACCTCCAGAATGGTGAATTGAAGCTAATGGTGAAGAAATCACTTCAATATCATTTGTCATTTGTGAGATATTAAAATTTCAAATTCCCAAAACCCTATTGAAATATTCAAAGTTAAATTTGAGGCACTTAGACACTCTGGATGGGCCCAAAATTTGGTGCGAAACCCAAGCAGTCTACATTTAGATACTGCTTGTGCACAACCATCTTTTTGAGAGCTTTCTGAAAAGGTATTATGATTGAAAATCCAATGGTCAGATCGAAAGTTATGGCCCCACAAAGTTGACCTATTTTTGGAGGGAGATGCAAATTTCAAAATTAAGCTGGTGGCCACAAAAAAGGGCTATATATGACCATTTTTGGGAACCCTTAGGGTAGTAGAGTTAAGGGGGAAAGTGAAGAGTCAAGAATAGGTGGGAAAATAGAAACCTTAGCTGATTTGGGGTTACAGAAGGCAGATGATTCTAGAGTCTTGAGAGAGGGAGCTGTAATGTGTTGTAGCCTGTAGGGGATTCATCCTCTGATTATATTTGAGCTTCTGTAATGTACTATTTTTCCCATATTAATAAAATATCATTCTATTTTCTATGTGCAATTTCTGTTATTGTGTGTTTTATGATTTACCCCCCTCATCAGAATCCTCATCCTATCTTTCTATCATTATCCTATCATTTCATCATCATCCTATCATCCTATTTCATCCTTATCCTTTTTCCTCTATCCATACCTTAACTTTTTTGAAATGATGTTACTCGACACAAATCTCATCATCTCAAACATCATATCATAGAGGGGCAAAGTGAAGACACCCAAATTTGTCCATGTCTTGCAACACCTAGTCAAAAATATTATTAAGACATTATGTAGTATTTTGTCCTAATCCCACTCTTAATCCCACTTATTTCATTAGCCAATTAATTAATTAAATTTTATTTATTTAATTAATTTCCACTTTTCCCTCATCTAAATTAATTAAATAAATTAAATATTTATTTAATTAATGTATTCCGCATCATTCCTTTCCAAAAATGGAAAATTCCATATTTGTCTCTATCTCCACATTTGCCTCCATGTAAGGTGGAAGCCATTTGTCTCTATCTCCACATTTTTCTCCATGCAAGGTGGAAGACCATTTGACACTTGTCACATGACTACAACTCCCTCAAAGAGTGGGAATAACTAATCAATCCTAGCTGTCCACATCAATCATTTAGCTTTTTAATCTCAACCATCCATTCAAATCAAGCCTTTCCTATAAATCAACCCCCTCACAAGCCATTTAAAGGCATCTATTCTTCAAGTATCCTCATTCTGTCAAAATCATTCTTGAATCTTCTCATCCATCTCCATCTATCATCATTCATCTATGAATCTCCATCTTATTATTATGCTGCGGAATTGAGTAATCAACATATCAAATCATTGAACCAATCAAGCCATCTTGCATCTATCTATTTGAGGTATTGAAGGATTTGGATTAGGTAATGCATTTCATTGTTTTATCATTTTCATTTTATCCAAATTTTTTGATTACATTTCTGGTGAACCCGACATGAACATGCCCTATTGGATCTAATCATTAGTTTTGGTAGGTTCTTGTTGCAAAGAAGAAAATGGGAGTCGGCTGGGAAAAATTGGGATGGTTTAGAAGCAAATAGGCTTTGGTATAGAAGAATTAGGGTTTAGAAAGGGGCTATAAGTAGGTCCTTCAAGGGCAAATAGGCTCATTTGTGCTTGGTGCTTATAGAAATCTAGAGCTCTTGAGTGTTATTGTGCTTAAAGTGTCAGAGAGCTATCAGGATGGTGATTCCATGCAGTGATCATTGTGCCGAGTGAGTGAGGACTCATGGGTGACCAACAGGAGCAGGCGTACCGGTATGTGTCATAAACTTTTCCCAGTTGCGTGATTTTTTAGTTTAAAAGCGTCATAAATGCACACATGTCACCAAAAGCGAATGGTTTTAGGACTTGGAATTTAGTTCGCTTTCGGATGAAAAGTAGTCGCTTATGGTAGTATAGCTCGCTTATAGGCTCGAACCAATTGCTTATGGTAAAAATAGGTCGCTTTTGGTCGACTAGGTCAAATAGGTAGGCAAAATGCGCATATGGTGATGTGAGGTCACTTTTGGGTAAAAAGTGATCGCATGTGGTTATTTAGCTTGCTTTTAAGAGACAGTAGCTCGTGTATGGTAGATAAGTCGCTTTTGAGACAAAACTATTCGCTTATAGTAAAATGGCCTGCATATGAAGTAAAAGTCAATGCATATAGAAAATTGGGTCGCTTTTAGTAAAGATAGGCAGTTTGAGCAATCAAAAGTCAATTTTAGCACAAGAAACTGATGCAGTGAGTTGAATGATGCAAGATATACTACCACTGTTATTGTCGCGGGAGCCACACCCTAGGGATTTGTGATTGGTCAGGGTGCTAGATGCAGAGGAGCGGCTATTCTTAGATATCATTGGCTTAGACCATGTGTCAAGATTAGAGCTAGTGCAGGCACACCGAGGGCTTATGACAACGATGGTTGAACGATGGAGGAGCGAGCATAATTCATTCTTGTTGCCGACGGGAGAGGTGATGATTACACTGGAGGATGTGTTCCAGATTCTACACATCCTGATTAATGGTGATAGGGTAGATTATGATCCTGACATGGGTCCAACTGCATTCAGGCGATTGTTCGAGACTCTAGACATTGGGGTCAAGGGCTCAGAGATTTCGATGGCTAAGATGGATGAGCTTTGTGATAGATTGCAACGAGTGGTGGTGGCTATTATCAGATGGCTGGTTGGAGATAGATGGGCTAGAGGATTTCCAATTGGATGGGGGATAGTGATGGAGGGGATGTTCTCCTATGGGACCAGATATGCATGGGCTGAGTGTGTACTGGGGCAGTTGTATCATTATTTGCATGATTGTGCATATATGTTTGGAGCTAGTATGTCGGCGAGTGCCTACAGAGCAGAGGTGGCCGAGCTATAGGAGCCTATCAGGGGCTTTTGTGTCACGAAGGAAAAGAGGGTCACGATCTATAACTTTAGTGATGGGACCTCCTAGAGATGGTAGACTAGGTGCAAGACCCAGTGGCAGTGGATAGGGTGAGGGAGCTGCCAGTAGTCACTAGGGCTTCCTTATTGTTGTATATTATTGTATCATGATGAGGCCTATGAGCCAGTTGTACATACAGTTTTGATGGCTCATGGATAGCCACTTTGTACTTGTAGACACTTGTATATTGACTCATTTGATGGTATATATGATGGTTTTAGTGATCTATGTGATGTTACAATGATGGTGGATGCATTTATGTTATGATATGATTTATTAGTTTTTTGTATTTTCATGGTTTATATGGATGTTAATGGTAATGCAAATGCAAATGATGTAAATATATTGTGTTAATGATATTAAGGTAATAAATAATGTTATGCTAATGCAAATACTAAATGATAATGGTAATGGTATATAATGTAAATGGATGCATAATGATAAGATGTGCCTATGTATGCCTAACACACTTGTTTTGCAGGACAAAGAAAAAGAAGGCGAAGATGATGGAATGAAGAAGAAATATGAAGGAGATGAGCAATTTTGGTCGAGAGCTACATAGGATTATGATGGGATGGATAGGTGATATGACAACTTTGAGATGATTACTCGAAAAGTAGAGAAATGTAATCCTTATGTTTGATATAGCATATGGATATTATGCACCAAGGTATAAAAGACCAAGGTGTCGAGGTATCCAATGCATAACTAGCATACTACAATCTTGTCTAGATGTATGAGGTCAAGATGTTAAACCAACATACACAAGATATGAATAGTAGCTAGTGTTCCAAGATGGACTTTGACACTTACAAGCAAAGGTTTGAGCTTATCTCCACTACACATAATGACACCTTGCTGGTTATATGCATGGAAATAGTCTTAGCATAGAATAGTCTCAATGCATAAGAGACTGTTTAGCTTCTCAGATGCAAAATATATTGATATGCAAGATGCTAATCCCAACACATACAACATACCAATACACATAGGAAGAGAATAAGATCATCCCACAAACACGACATACAAAAGCAATATGACCATGCCCCATTCCATGTTTCATCGCAACATACCAAGATATGATAGATCAAGGCAGTCTTGATTAAGCATAGGAAAGGGACAAAAGATAAATCAAAAGATAAAATAAAAGATACTGTCATCATGTTCTCTTGTCAAATTTAAGTGCTCTTGGATGGATTAAGCTGGCACCTTGTTGAGAGGAAAGCTGCATCCTATTGAAGGCTAAGGTGTTGGAAAAATGCTATAGCAAATGTTGGCTTAAGGCATGCGGACAAATAGCTTTTGGCTTATCCCTGATTTGTTAAAGTACTTGAGCTTTCTTTGATACACATAGTCTACTTCTTACTTGAGCTGGTCAAAGAGAAGAAGACATAAAATGAAAGAAGATGAAGATGGGGTGGATTGTATGTACTTGCATACTAGATACTTCCTTCGTATTCTAGACTTCCTACATACCCTATATCCACGGGATCAAAGCACATTACGATGGTGATGAGACATGATTATATGTAGTTCTAGGCTTATTGATGATGTCAGTGATGAAAGATAGAAGAAAGTGAGATGAAAGATAGGAGGATGATTAGAAGAAAGATAGATGATAGATGGGGGTCTATTGCCTATGCCTGAATCAGAGTGCTTCCTTCGCATCCCAGATTGCCTACATACCTTGTATCCACGGGATCAAGGCTTTGAACAATAGAGAGGAGATGTAGTTCTTTTTTATTGTGTTGGTGGTTGATGAAAGAGGGTCAACTTTATTGCTTAGATTTTTGTGATGTTTTGATTTTTTTGGTTTTTTTTTTTTCTATGTTTTGATTTTTTTTGGTTTTTTTGCTATGTTTTTTTTATGGTTGAGGTGATATGAGCTAGAGCTTTAAATATCCACTTCCAAATAAGGCTCAACAAGTGCCCCTAGTGTGGGATGGAACTTATTAGGGAAATGCTGTGATGGATGCATTTATGTGGATGGTATGCTAAGGTGCCAAATAATATCTTAACCCCAACAAAGTTGAAACCATGACAACTAACATGTTAAAGGTAAGGGCGAAAAAGGTTTTATTATGGATGGATAAGGGATACTAGATTGCATTGGTTTAAATAGGATAGCTAGTTGATTATGATGTGGTTTATGAAGGCAAGATAGTGGATGATGTTATAGAATACAGTGCTCAAACGACTAAGCAAATGATGGAAGCTAATCTCTATGCATAGTGCCTGTTTGCCAGGTTTTCACTATGGTACTTATCCAAGGTGCCTATTTACCAAGTTTTCACCAGAGGACAGATTATTTATCTTCACTATTTTTTTATTATCCAAAGCACCATGAAGTGTTTTTCACTATTGGATATGGTTTTACTATTGGATGCATTTCATTATTTTATCATTTTCATTTTAGCCAAAATTTTCAATTACATTGTTAATTAAGTTTGATGGATCAATCTAAAGCATATTCTTGTGTATGATGTTTTGGTGATTCTAATCCTATTGATGCCCATAATGATGGCTTTTTCAGTTTAGATAGTTTTTATATTGATGATTGTGAGTGTTCTTTTGAGATTTTTATAAATCAACAATGATGGGATGCTTTGCTAATGAACGATTTCTCTTGAAAATGAGGTTGCATTAGATGATATACCAATATGTGACAAACTTGTACTTTTAGCCAAGGACATGTGACAAACTTGTACTTTTAGCCAAGGACATGTGACAAACTAGGTTGTATCTATGATTTTTTATTAGGTTGTGATGATTATCTTTTTGATTATGAAGATTGAGGTAAAAAGACATGTGTATGGATTAATCATGATCATCATGAGTTGCCTCAATTACTAATTTTGTGTCCTAAATATGAGCTCATATTAGTTAGATTCCACTTTTTTGCGTATAAAGATGAGTTTGCTAAGCTTTAGAACTTGACGAGTGAGTTATTGTTCTTGCACACATTGAGAAAACCATCAAGGGGTAGTTTTGAAACCCATTGTCCTAAGTCTTTGAGTTGAGTTATTTGAGAAATATAGGATTGGTTGTACATAGTGGTAGTTGATCCTAATAGTTATATCATATTCTTTTTCATACCTTTCAAAGGCATAGATGTCCATCTCAGTTTCCAAGCATAATATCTCATCTAGCTTATTACATTTGTGATTAAATGCTTCATCTATGGCTCTTTGTCAATTTTGATATGATTTAGGTGACCTCTCCAAGGAAGTCATGCATATATGAAAATTGGTTTCAAATTAACCATTCAAATGTTTAGACCAATCCCTACTAAGCAACATACCATATGCTTTAAGGATATCTACAAACCGTATATCAATGTATTGTTGAACACATGAATTAGAAGCTAATTACATATGTGTTGATAACTGAGAGGGGGGGGGGGGTGAATCAGTTATCTTAATTAATTTAACTTTATGTTCTTCTTTAATAACTAATGCAACATCAAAACAAGTAAGCATCCATAACCATGAAAGCAGAAACAAAATCAATACACATAACACAATGATTTTGACGTGGAAAACCCTGTTAAGGGAAAAACCACAAGGTGACTAACCCAAGATTGTATTCTCTATTAAAAGAATAGAAGTACAAAATGACACTTGCCAATTAGGGCTCACTGCCCGAGCACACTGCTCACAAGAGGCTCATTGCCTACAAGAGACTCATTGTCTACAAGTCATAAGAGAGTAACAAGATACTTGAACTGATGAGAAGCATCCACACATGTTGAAGTTCAGTTCCAGTTAAGCTTAGTACACTGATCTACTGCACTTCATTCTTCCTCTTCTTAGGTGCTACTGTCCTGTAACATACCGAACCTATATTACTGCTTCCACTCTGTTCTCTGCTTTTCTTCGCACTTCACAACACCACACATGCTGCTTCTCATTGACATCCATCTGGTATATATATCCGCACAAAGGATTTCAACACCTTTCTAGTCGGCATCCGGAATACTTCACTATTTTCTCAAACTCTGGTCTGTTGGTTGAATCCTTGCTTACCAAGTGATGCGTATCAAGGAGATGCTTGTAAAAGTCATCAATCATGTCGGCCAATCATGAATGATACCTCAGGAAGCTTGATCACCATCAATATCTTATCCGGATTAAGGTCTGATGCTCTACCGGTCAGTTTTTCCTCAATCTACTCTGCCAAACAGGAGCCCAATACTTAGGTGCTCATATCTCTTCACTCTTTCTTCACCAGAGGCTCAATCCCTGGAATCTATCAGTCAAGATACTCCTCTTAACTTCCCCAAGTCTGCACTTTATTGAGATACTTCCTATGAGGGATCCAGACCTGACTGTCGGACCTTGCTACATGCTTTGTTCTTGCTTACCGGACCTCAACACTCTTCAATATGAATTCCGGTATAGGCACACCATTTCCTACGGATGGGTGGGATGAACTTTGTTGCCATCAATGACAACACTCATGAAACTACACTGTGTCTCTTGCAAACAATCTTCCCCTTTGGCATTGATGGCAACACTTAGTGAAAAATGACTAAGTGTCACACTACACTCCCCCTTAGCTAGATTCCACATTTTTCACTGCTCCTCACTCCCCCTTTGACATTAATGGCAAAGGGTAGGGTCCGCACACCAAAATTTTCAAGAAAAATAATCTATACATATTCGCATAAGTATATATATATAAGTTGCACTTACATATACTGTAGTATATCTGCAAAAGTTGTCTTTAACTGGACAAGTTCTGTTGCCCAACTCTGCTTCATCCTGTCCAAAATTGAGATGTGATCACTCAACAGGAATGCAAAAGCTTCTGCCCTCTTAAGATCTATCGGATCACTGGTCCAGGCTGTGGTCTGAGCATTAGTTAGGGCCTCATGCATGGCCTCTAACTTAGGGATAATAATCCCTCTTAGTTCACTTAGCCTGCTTATCCTATTTTTCTTCTCCTTCTCAAGCTTCTTTATTTCATTTATAGCTACAAGAGTCTGGCACTCTTGATTCATTATGGAAGAGGAGAGAGGATCAAAACTCTGAGATATACTTGAAAGTTTTCCCTCTTGTTCTTTTACTTTCTTCTCAATATCCATTGTCACTTTAGACTAGGATAGACAAAATTTATATATATCTCCGCCATCTTTAAGAGCATTTTCTAAGCTCTTTATTCCAATATTCAGATTTCTCCTATCATTTTTTATGTACCCCTGTACTTTAGAGAATCTTTTACCCAAAAATTCTTTCCGGACTTTCTCTTCTGCTGCTTTCTCTAAAGAGTCAAAATGGGTATTAACAGAGTTAACAAGAGACTTTAGATTACCGGATGTGGAGGTCGAAGAATCCTTTTGGAAGGTTGGCATGATTTTCTCTAACACACCAGATGCAATCTCTATTAGCTCACAATCTTCCATGTGAGACTTCAAAAGCTTTTCTTTTGCTTTGGCTTGAGCAAAATATGCTACCTTCATTATTTGGACCGGAGAGAGAGAGAGTCAAAATTGAATGGCCCTTGAAGTAGCTCCAGTTCATCCCATTCCATCATGTCTTTTGACAAGAAGTCTTTGACTGCTTTTGCAGTGTCTCTTGCTGGAGATAGAGTTTTCTTCCCTTCTGCAGCCTCAACACTGTCACTTGAGATCTTTTCAGTTTGACCTTCTTCTCTTCCCTTCACTTCTTCTCCTTGACTGGTTTTCTCCTTTGATCTTTCTTCTCCTTTAGATCCAAAGTCTGCTGGGGAAACCAGAGGAGAGATGTGTGCTTCTTCATGGACTTCCTCTTCCAGAGCAGAGGAATCTAAGTCCTTATCTTTTTCTTCACTTGTCTCCTTAGCCTCTTCTGCCATTGTCTCAGTAGATTCTTTTGTGTCATCCATGACAGATGGTTCATTACCTAAGTCCTCTATAATCGGAAGATTAAATCTTTTAAAAGCATTCCATAGAATAACTTCTATTTCTTTTGCCACTTGTCAGTTTCACCAAGCATAAGCTGATTCATTCTAGCTTTGCTCTGGAACTCATCCTTGCAGTCCTTGAAGATAATGTTCATTTGTTTAGGGGTAATGGACGGATAGAGCTAAATAGCAATCTACTCCCGGATTTCTAGATCTTTTGCTTGGGCATTGTTCTTCCTTATTTCAAGTTCTTTCTCTAAGCTTTTGGGATTCAAAGATATAATTTCGATGAATGCTTTGTTGTAGATGTTTAGATACCTTACTGTGGCATCTTGCAATATCTTCTGATCAGTTTCATTATATTCATCATAAAATTCAACCATTGGTTGTAAGTTCCCATCCACAGTAACTGATTTGATGATATCATCAATGTGGAGAGTAGGTTTTTCAACAAATTCCTCTGCCTTCTCCTCTTTGTCTTGACCAGTAGAGGGTTCACCGGTTGATTTCTTCTTCTTCTTCATTTTCTTTACTTCCTCATCTATCTCTGTCTCTTCATCATCTTTGAGGGTTGTGTATGATCTTGTAGCCTTTGTCTTTGTTCTCTTTTCTCCTTTATCAGATGATTTTGCTTTCGGTTTTGATGCCTTTGAGCTCTTAGCAGTGGCAGGTGTAGAGCTCTTAGAGGATCTGATCCGGGAGGGGGCTCCTACCGGAGCACTTTCTTTTTCTACTTCTTGCCTTTCTTTTTCTGCCCTTTCCATCTTCTCTTTGTTTGCATCAAGTGCTTCTTTTGAAATGCCATAACTTTTGGCAACATTCTCTACTTCTTTTCTCACTTTTCTCTTCATCTTCGATTGTCTAAGATCCACATGAATCTTTACACTCAACTCTTCAAAGGTTCCAAACCTTTCTGCCTTAGGGTCCTTGGGATGACTGAAAAGATGTTGAATGTGCAACTCTAGGATTTTCTCATCAGTCTCATATCCCATTGGCATGATCCATACTATTCTTGGTTCCACTGCCTCCATTAGGCATTGATCAATTTCTACCATAAAGCATACTGTGTCCTTATATTTTTCAACTAGTGATTTGGGAATTCTCTCTTTGGCTTGCATCATATTTTGAAAGTTCTTGAAGTAGCCCCAGAGTGCTGTATTCTGTGCCTTGGCATCACCAATTCCATGCAAATAATCTCTGATTTGTATAGCTATTGGTCTGTCATTTTGCCACATCCAACCACTGGATCCGAGTAGCTCATTCATAAAGTAAAAGAATAGACACAATATCAGACCACCATATTTGAATGAGTTTTTCTTCTCCTTCTTGATCCTTTGTAAGTTTTCTAATAGTTGGCTTAGAAGAAGTTCGCAGAGATCATAGTCAGCATTTTTCCTTAGCATTTCATAAGCAGTATACATAGCTATTCTGGATACTGAATTCTCCTTGCTGGAGTGATATATCTTATAGCCAATTATCATAGATGCAAACTTGATATCCAGATTAGTGATATCTTCTATGGTCATTGCTCTCTTGTCAAATTTTGATCCGGTTGCCTCACTCACTGTCTGATTCTTGACAGATTTGAGAGCAGGTATCCC
Source organism: Cunninghamia lanceolata (assembly GCA_027924645.1). Lineage (NCBI taxonomy): Eukaryota > Viridiplantae > Streptophyta > Pinopsida > Cupressales > Cupressaceae > Cunninghamia > Cunninghamia lanceolata. The sequence goes on from BSBN01000542.1 coordinate 27,827, forward strand.
ATTGGATGAGTGCAATCCGGTAACTGCTCTAATGGCATCCTTGGTTATCTTAAAGGGCCTCATTAACCACATAAAGTTGTCATGCATTCTACTCAGAACATACCAAACCCATTCATCTTCTGCAAAATAGGGGAAATGGATGCACTGACTGAAATGCTTATCCTGGATGGCCTTGTATTGGGGTTTGAGATCAAATGATTCATCTATTAGTTCCTTGTGGTAGATATCCATCATCTTGGATTCCCCAAATTCTTCAATATTTGTATGAATGTAAACCCTAACATCTTCTACATGCAAAACACCATGCAGAATGCTGGAAAATGCACCTGAGGGATCTACTTCTAGAGATTTGTAGGGATGCTTCTTAAAGTTAGGGCGTGGCCTATCAGTAATCTTCACAACATTTGGTGTAGCCATCTTCCAAAAGATTTACAGAGAGATATTCAAGAACGGAAAATACCTTTTACGCTTTTAGGGTTCACGAAATGAGCCGGATCGATTTGCTGGATGAATTGACTTCAGCGGTTGATCTTTGAGAAATTTGAGACAATTTGTTGCAGAGCTTCTTTTCTCTTCTTCTCAAATGCAAGTGTACAAATTATGAACACAAGAACCCTTTTATTTATGCACAAACCCTAATTTCGTTTGCAATAAATGCATACCTTAAGTTATTCTGGTTGCTCTGTTCATCTTGTCTTGAGAGATTTCTCCGGATCACTAAGATGCACTTAAAGTTATTCTCGGTGGATATTAGCAATCTATCTACCTTTCACAATCATTCCATTTATCTGCAGATCAGGATACCTCAAATTCAAATCATGCCAGATCTAACTGTGAAAATCCTGTTCTTACCGGATGACTATTGAACCAGATCAATCTTGGAAGAATAACCTTTTCAAAACTTCTTGCAGATCTTCCATATCTTTATCATGGCTTATTTAGATGTTTCTCTGAGAGCCCTCTAATCCGTAACCTTTCATGTGCCAATTTCAGGCACCTATTGACTGGCTGGGGGAAAGTGTTTTTCTTTTGTTACTCCCCCTGAGCCAGAGCTCATCTATTTAGTTCCCAGAAGGAATATCAACACTAGATTCTGGTGTGGATCCGTCCTCAACATTTTCTGTGCTCCTCTTCACCCAAATCTTGTTCATCTCCCTTTGAATCTCATCTACATTTACTTTTCCTTTTCCTTTGTCTTGATTTTGATTATGATGTACTGGACCCTTTTTGTCCCGATTCTTACTTCTACAGAATTTGGCAATATGACCAGATCTATTGCAATTGTAGCAAACAACATTTCTTTGCATACTTGACTGATATCCTCTTGATCTGCACTGATTAGCCATATGTCCCATTCTATTGCATGTAAAGCATCTACCATTGAATGAATTGTTCATTTGCATATTTCTACACTCATGAGATTTGTGACCATACCTTTTGCAATTAAAACACTGTCCGGAGAAGGATGAATTAGTCTGATTCATTCTTCTTCTGCACTAATTTGCTTTATGACCAAAGTTATTGCAATTATGGCAGTATCCATTGAAGGATGGATATCTTTGAGCATTTGGTTGTCTTGCCGGAGGTCTTCTAGGCCTGTTCCTTGGATTTCCTGATCCAGAGTTCCTCTGACCTGATCCAAAACTTTCACCTTTCTCATACCCCAAGCCTTGCTTGTCATCTACTCTCTTTTGGCTTTCAAAAAGAACTTCAAGCTGAGCAGAGCTTATCTCTTTGTATTCATTTGCTGTTTGGAGATCCCTTTTTAAAGTGACAATCTGATTCTCAAGTTGTTCTTCATTATCTCTAGCTTCTTCAAGATCAGATTCCAAATGCCTGATTATTCTATCCATTTTGTGGCAATCTTCTGACTTTTCTTTGAGAGATTGTTTTAAATTTTCTTCAGTCTTTCTTTTCTCTTCAATTTCTTGAGTGAATTTCATAACACTTGATTCCATTTCATGTCTTATCATAATGACCTCTTTTGATAGCTTCTCACATAATCTGTTCTTTTCATTCAGATCTTCATCAGTAACATTGGCTTCACTTTGACTTGCTAACTGTTGAAGTAGTTCCTTTCTCTTTTTCATAGAGGTACTCAGTTTCTCTTTTAGTTCATTTATGAAATCATCAGCTTGTCTGAGTCTTTCCTTCAATTCATTGACTTCGGAGTGAGATTGCTCAAGATCATCTAGAGTAGATTGAAGTTGTTCCCTCATACCATACATATTAAGATTCCCAGATCTTCCTCAAGCTGTTAGGCTCTGTTAGGAGGAACTTGGCTCTGATACCAATTGTTGATAACTAAGAGGGGGGGGGGTGAATCAGTTATCTTAATTAATTTAACTTTCTATTCTTCTTTAATAACTAGTGCAGCATCAAAACAAGTAAGCATCCACAACCATGAAAGCAGAAACAAAATCAATACACATAACACAATTATTTTGATGTGGAAAACCCTGTTAAGGGAAAAACCATGGGGTGACTAACCCAAGATTGTATTCTCTATTAAAAGAATAGAAGTACAAAATGGCACTTGCCAATTAGGGCTCACTGCCAGACCACACTGCTCACAAGTGGCTCACTACCTACAAGAGACTCACTGTCTACAAGTCATAAGAGAGTAACAAGATACTTGAACTGATGAGAAGCATCCACACATGCTGAAGTTCAGTTCTGGTTAAGCTCAATACACTGATCTACTGCACTTCATTCTTCCTCTTCTTAGGTGCTACTGTCCTGTCACATACCAGACTGTATTACTGCTTCCACTCTGTTCTCTACTTTTCTTCACACTTCACAACACCACACATGCTGCTTCTCATTGAGATTCATCTGGTATATATATCCACACAAAGGATTTCAACACCTTTCTAGTCAGCATCCGGAATACTTCACTATTTTCTCAAACTCTGGTCTGTCAGCTGAATCCTTGCTTACCAAGTGATGCGTATCAAGGAGATGCTTGTAGAAGTCATCGATCATGTCAGACAATCATGAATGATACCTCAGGAAGCTTGATCACCATCAATATTTTATCCGGATTAAGGTCTGATGCTCTGCCGGTCAGTTTTTCCTCAGTCTACTCTGCCAAATAGGAACCCAATACTTAGGTGCTCATATCTCTTCACTCTTTTATCACCAGAGGCTCAATCCCTGGAATCTTGTTAGATCTAGGGCACACAACTGAGAGGGGGGGTGAATTAGTTGTACAAAAACTTACTTTTACTTCAAACACTTGATTCTTCTTTGTTATTTAATAGCATATCAATTAACCATTCATGAAAGCATAGAGCATAAACACTAGAGCAGATAAACATCAACACATTAGACACCAAGATTTTGACGTGGAAAACCCAGTCAAGGGAAAAACCACGGGATGATTAACCCAAGGATTATTCTCTGTTAGAAGAATAAGAAAAATGGATGGCACATGCCAATTAGGGCTCACTACCTGAGCTCACTGCTCACAAGAGGCACACTGCCTACAAGAGACACACTGTCTACAAAGTAACAAGTATTACAAATTTGAACTGGAGAATGACATCTTTACCATGCCTGGATTAGTTCCATTTAAGCCCAAAAACTCCTGCTCTGCCTTTCGCACTTCCCTTCGCTATATCACACTCATCACCACAAGACACTTTCAAATGAATTCACACACCCTTATTTATACAAGGCATTGATTTAGGAACAATCATCTAAGTCGGCAAACACCTACAAGATCATTCGCAAGACATGTAGTACATCCAGTCGGCCTGTCTCAGGAATAACACCAATATCCGTGGTTATTCTTCAAATGCAAACTCTAACTTCAATGTAGACCACCAATAAGAATTGTACACAATCCAAAGATCACCAAAACTTTTCCTAAGTCATCAAGAACATCCGCACTTTATCAGCTTACTTGAATTCTTCTGTTCTTCATCCAGATCTTCAAGAACACAGTCTGTCATCATTTTCATAATGCAAAAGGTTCTTCCGGACCTCCAAATAATTCACAAATCTAGTTGTCACTTCACACTGATGTCTTCAACACTCCTTCCAATCTGCAGAATGAGATAATGTAATTCTGGATCTCACCGGACCAATCTGTGACACTCTGTCTCCATTGAACACCTGCCAGAACCGGTTCTACACAAGCAGCCATAACTTCTTCAGATCTTTATGCGGACATCTGAAATCTTAATTGGAACATCTCAAGACTCATATCTACAAACCCTTTAAACCGCATCCTCTGATCCTCAACCTATTGAGTACCTTTGCCTTCTTCTCATCACTGTTCTTCACTGTTCTTGATGGAGACTAATTTTCTCAATATCCTCAGCACACAGCTCATCCAATCCTTCTTATCAATGCAATATGAGTATGTTGACATCAATGACAACACTAGTTAACCTCATACTTGCAACAAATCTATCAGTCAAGATACTCCTCTTAACTTCCCCAAGTCTGCACTTTACTGAGATACTTCCTCTGAGGGATCTGAACCTGACTGTTGGACCTTGTTACATGCTTTGTTCTTGCTTACCAAACCTTAACACTCTTCAATTTGACTTCCGGTATAGGCACACCATGTCCTGCGGATGGGTGGGATGAACTTTGTTGCCATCAATGACAACACTCATGAAGCTACACTGTGTCTCTTGCCAACAATATGAACATTATTTGATTCTCCTACTACTTTAACTTCTATTTAATCCAATTGAGTAACTTTTTGGTTTAACTTGGTCAAGGTTAAACCTAACCTCTAAAAGATTGAAAAGGCATTACATTACCTAAAGCACCCAAGGCTAACAAATAATTGTGAAGGTTTTTACTAAAAATAAAGACTATTAAGAGGAATGGTGTGACTCTACATTTTCTTTACAAATGACCATATGTGCATTCGAAATCTTAACTTGTTCTTCTCTTTTCCTTTTGAATCAACTAAAGTTGTCATTTTTCCTTTCATGTTGGAAGTACCTTTTGTATTCCCAAAAATTGCCACAAGTTTTCTTTCTATATGGGCATTTGCAATAGTTACCAAATATTGGTATTAGCCTTTTATTTCTTAAGGTCCTCTACTATGTCATATTTGGGTTTGAATGATTCTACCACCTTATCTATTGATGAAGTAGCTACATTCTAATTAGGCTATGAAGATAGACCTAGAGCCTTTTGGTGAATTTGATTGTTGCCCGCATTTGGATCAGGTGGGGTATGTTAGTTGGTAGAAGTGGAACTAATGAGTGGGTTCTCGACCTTATTCCTCAGCATGTAATTGTTACCTTGTTGATATTGTTGTTATGCTTGGATTTCATCCAAGTTCATTTCTAGTTCATTATCTTCTTTGAAAGGAAGCTCATATGTCTCTAGCACCGTTGTCCCAAAGTTGTTTGTTCCCTTTTCATCCTTTGTAGGCACAATATCTAGATAATCGATCTCTTCTTGAAAAATGCAAGACATTGACTTAAACTTAGGAGCATTTACCTTAGAATTTGTAGTTGTTTCATGGAACCTACACAAAGAAGTCAATTATAGATCAATGAGATTAACTATTGGCCATGTGCTATTTGTGTTTTGATTTTTATTTTCCAATGGGTTGAGAATTTTCTATTATTTGGCCTTGTGTTTCATTTTCTATTAGTCCTCTACAAGTTGTATCCCCTCTTTTGAGGAATTCCTAGACTTTGATTTTGTTATACTTTCCTTTGCAATTGCATGAAATCATTAGACAACTTATTCACCATACTCTTACAATGCTCCATTTTTGAATTTGAGTTAGTAGATTGTTTATGAGATGTCAGTCAACCTATGGATGTATTAGGTGAAGGTGTGACCATCTAATTGTTGGAGATTACCTATTGAATAGGCGTTGGACTCCTAGCTCCCTATCGATTAAAGAATGAAGGACCAATTTGCTACTTTATATAGAAAATAGTAGTATTGTAGGTATTAACACTTTACTGATTTGACCAAGTGGGTATAGGTGGTGGTATCACTTAGTTTAATGCTAATTGATTATAGATCTAATTTTATAATGGAGTGTCATGATTTAAAACATACCAAATCCGACTAATTGGGCATCCTAGGCTATTCCAATGAAGGCAAAGATCCAACAACCCCTAGACCTAGTGGGAATAACACCTATTACACTTTAATGTCTTCAACATATACTAGTGCTAAAGAATCTAGGGCCTCAAGTTTTCTTTTCATAAATGTTGAGGTCAATCTATCCAAAGCCCTAAGATATGTTTAAATAATAACTTCTTCATCTTAGCAATAGGGAGCCTTGAGATTAGTGTAAATTTTATGGAACCAAATATTAAACACACTCAAAGGTTTATTAGCCCCTCTTCTTGGAATAGAAAATTGGTGGTATATATTTTGGTCATGGTCAAAAAATAAATATTGATTAAGACAACGGCCTGGAGTGTTTCCAGAGACCTTGCAGGGAAATAATGACTATAAAGCTTTGATGGAAGATATCCGCAATAGGCGACTTGACCTTGACTTTGGAAACCACTGGTGATATAAACGTCTATGGAGAGATTAAGACCAGATTTCGGTGGATGAAATGCCTGCAAGCAATAAAATGATCCCAAAATGGGCATTGGAGACTGGAAGAGGCTGCTTGGAGCTTGACTTGGGCCAGTGAAGCCAGAGGAGATCGATGCAGGGCATGCAAACCAAACTTTGGGTGAAAACTTGGAGTTTTCAAAAATCAACGATCTACAGTTGCCAAGGGAAATTGGTGACTGCCTGCCTTCCAATGAGCCTTGTGAGCACAAATAGGGACAAATCACAAAGATAACTCCTACCTTTGTCTGTTGCCCTCCATTCATGCTTGGGTGTGGCACAGAGGATGACCAAGAGTTTTCCCAAAGCACAACAAACTTGTCACTAATGGCAGATTTGCATAGACCGAGAGGCTAAAAAATGATCAAATCACAAATTTCACCCAAAACTGTAAACAGAGAATCAATCCAAAAATGACACAGAGGCCGTGAGGCCAAAAATAGAGTACTAGATTGAAGAAATTAGCCCAAAACAAAGCCTACAAAATGTTGATTTTGCAAAAAAAAATTGCATTTTCAACAAAATTTATGAACAAAAACTTGGAAAATGTCAAATTTCTAAAAAAAATGCATTTTTTACAAAAAATTCATCAAATAGAAGATTTTTGCTTCCAATCGAACCAACAAGGAATTAGCGTAGCTCTGATACCATGTTAGAAACTAGTAAAAGCACCAAAGGTGCTATCAAATGGCCAATAGGCACAAATATTTATAGGCCTATCACTAAATAGTTTATATTTATATTTTTATGGAAAGTCATTATATGTAGTTGTTGGTAGACAAAGCTATAAATACTATAAGAAATTCAATTATTTTTTTTACAAAAAAAAATAATAGAATAGTATTAAATGAAGAAGCACATGAAGTAAATCATCAATGAACTAAATAAATTCTAAGCAATCAAAACATTAGGTGAACCGTGCAGTACCTAAATAATATAGGATAATAGAAAATCCATGTCACTAATTTCCCTCTTGATAGACACACGTTTATAGCCATATTGTTAAATAGTGTGTGTATTTGCACTTTACCATGTTTTATAAATTTGGCACCACTTTATGAGTGTGTTTGTAGTTTGGAATGTTTGAACGTAAGTGTTCATGGATGCTTGTACTAAATTTGTGTGAATGAATTATGTTTTAACATTGGCATATTCACTTTTTGTTTATGTATATTGTGTGTGTGTGAAAGTTAATTTAGGCATTCACTTTGTAGTGTGTTTGTGTGTGTGTGTGTTTTAAATTAATTTTGGTATTCACCTTGTGTGGTATGTGTGTTTGAACCAATTTTGGCATTTGTTGTGTACGTGTGTGAGCTTGAAAAAACTTTGACATTTATTTTTTCTTTGTTTATGAATGAACTTAAGCTATCACATTTTGTGGAGTGAATGAACTTCAACTATCATATTTTGTGGAGTGTATGAATAGACTTCGATATTCACTTTGTGTAGAATGCAATTGAAAGATTTGAAATTCTTTTTTTGTGTATGTACAAATGAACCTTGGCTATTATTTTGTGTAGAGTGTATGAATGAACTTTGATGTTCACTTTATGTGCAATGTTCTTGAAAGAACTAACATTCTTTTGTGTGTGTGTGTGCACGAATGAACTTTGGCTATCATTTTGTGTGATGTATGAATAAACTTTGATCTTTCACTTTGTGTGGAATTGTAAAGCCTCACAAGTCATGTAAGAGCATTTAAACCAACTTAAAAGTAAATGAAGTAAATAATCCACTAAAATACAACATTGCAATAACAAAAATAAAAAAGATGTAAATAATCCACTTAGATACCACATTTCAAATATAAAAGGTGTAATTAATCTGCTTAATCACAATATCTCAAATAAAAGATAATCTCATAAATAAGAATCTCAATGTTATTAAATCTTACATAGTCACGTGCTTAATCCAGGTAACAAGCACTATAAAGTATTATACATATATCCATTAGCAAGCATGCTATAATACATCCAATCAAGTACAATAATCATGTACAACAATATTAAATAAATCAATACACTCTTCAGCCGCATGTACCAAGTGGTCCACCACTTGCAAGGCGAGAGATGGGAACATGGTCTAGGTGCTTTTCCACCCAACCACGAAGTATTTACACTTCCTCGGATCCCTTCATGCACTTCATGAATAAAGGAAACCTAGCCCTGCATGAAATGTCTAGCTACCTAGTAACAACTGGCAGGAGGGAACACCTGATGCAACCCTGATGTCTGAATATGCAATTCTAAATAATGAAAAGTAAATTATCTCACAACAGGATGTGGCTGAGATATCAATAAATAAGTTTGCTAGACAATAAACATCTATTTTAATGTCATTCCGATTAGATCTAATCATTCAAGTAACTTGGTCAATTCTTGAAAAGAGGAAAAGCCATCTCTGATAAATCCACATTCGACATCCCAGTCCCAAAAGTAACCCAATAATATTCCTAGTTGAAAAATCTACTTCTTTTCCCCAAGAAGCAAGAAAAGAATAATAATAGGATCAAAGTTCATCAATAAATCATAAAAATTCCCTTTTTCCAAACAATATTAAAGGAATTACACTTTTCCAATCAATTCATTCATTTTTGTTTACATATTGCAATCGTAAGCATGTCAAAAATATATAATATCTAATCCAAAGTTTGATCACAATCTGCTTACAAAAGTCATTTTAAATTATAATTTCATCCTATTTGCTTTCAGCAAACTTACTGTCAAAACTATGATAGGAACTATCTCAGTCCATTTATCTAAATAAGTTCACAATCAATCAAAAATAATTTACTGTCAAAACTGTGACAGGAAGTCCTAAACAACCAAATAGTCTTCCTGTCGCAACTGTGACAAGAACTATTGCAGAAAACAACATTAAACAGAGAACACGGTTTAATTTAGTTTTCAGTCAAAATGTAAATATAAAAGGTTTTCAGCATTCATAGGGTAATAAAACAGTAGTCTATTCTCTGATTTTTGTAGTTACATAATGTTTTATCAAATCTTTAATAGTGCTACAAGAATATATGTTTTGTCTACTTTTAAGAGGTTTTTCTAGTCTATCATTGATTTCAGCCAGTAAGAAAGAATACAGTCATAATAATGTCTTTCAGAGAGTTATCTACAACCATCTGGAGATAAATTTATAAATTTCAACAGTAAAATTTAAGATCTGAAAATAACAATTTGTTTCAGGCAGTTTGGACAAGGAAAGAAATATGTTTTTAAAACCATCATTTCAGCCAAGATAAGATCAGGCGACAGGTAAGATAAAATGGGTTGATCCATTCAAGATCGCCCAAGAAAACTAAATGGCCTAGATGGTAGGGATGATTTATCATATCATAAAAACCAATAATTAGCTAAGACAAGATTAGGTACAGCAGATCAATTCTAAACACTATGGTATAGTTGGGTAGATTTGCGATAGGCAAGAATGAAGGGTTTGATCTACTCAACAAACACAAGATTGCCAGGGTGAAAAGATCATAGACAACCACAAACCAAATGAATAGCATCCAAGGTGATGGCCAGCCACAAGGTTAAACGACCAAGAAAATAAGGTATGCGGCCAGGAAATAGAAAGAAACATCCAGGCAGAAACAAGGAATGATCAGACAAAATACAATCACCCAACCAAACAACAGATAAAACCATTTAAATGCCGCCTAAATCACGCCATTTAAACACAAACCAAATAAGAAGAAAAACCCGGAATAAAGGCGTCGATTGATGAAGAATTTGTAGTTGAAATTGCTGCCTCCCTTTCTCTTTCTTGTCGCGGCCTACAATTCTCCTTTGCTTCTGTCACTCAAGAAAACTAGTTTACACTACTGCAATTCATGGGTCCCTCTTTCTGTCCAGATCTCCTTGTTTTATCCCCAAAAATCCCAACTCTTATTTTTGGCGATCTCTTTAAGTTTAGAATTGAAGTGTTATTTTCTAGTTTGCATGAAATTCCACCAATCAAAAAGGCTCGTAATTCTATTTAAAATAATAAAATAATATCTTTCTTACAACTTACTATCGCATGAATGACAATAAATAAATTTAATTCTTTTATTCACTAGAATAATACTATTTTGAAGAATTTAACTATTGTTATTAAAACGAATCCAATTTAAATAATCAAGAAGAGAAATGTAATACAATATTACATGTATATAATTTAATATATTTATTTATTTTTAAGGAACATATTGTCTTCCAAACATCTATAAACAATATTTTATCATTTATTTAAATAACATTCAATTCATCATTTCAATATATTTCAAAAAGACATAATGTTAAGTAATCACATCATGCATTCGAAAATGATTAATAATCACACATTAATGCATAAAAAGTCATTCGATAATGCATATGCAACTACATGATGTGTGTGATTGCATCAGGGTAATCCATCCATCAGTTCTTGCCAAGTGGCTAGAACATCTCTACCTCAACCATGCTCTCGTCTTCGATGAGTACCTGCATCCATTTATACTCAACTCAACGTCAATAGGTTAGTGTCTCCAAAACATAGCCAAAGCAAATCATTGCATTTACATCAATATTACTTAATATATAAATAAGTTTTCCAATATAACTTCATAATGATTAATTTCACACATTTGAAATTACTCAAAGTAAATCAATGATGGTAAATGTTCATTAAATCTAGAATAATCATATATTGTTCATAAAAATGAGACGTGACATCCTTCCCTACTTTGAAGAGACATCGTCCTGATGTCTTATTAAACATTAAAACAATAAAAATTGAAAGCTGGTCTTTGGGTGGCTAGTCTCTAATTATGTGAATTATTTAAGTTGTTAAATAGACTATTTTGAAAATAAAAAGCAAATTTTTATTTGGACTTGTATTTCCAATTCTAACTGCTAATTTCAATATTTATATGTATTTATTATTTTATTTAATATAATATTTAATTAAATATTTATATAATAAGTATTTAGTATTTAAATACATTTGTAATATTTAATATTATAGTTAATTAAATACTTTATATATATATATAGTTGGAATTAGTCCGGACAACTTAGAGGGGGGGGGGTTGGATCAATTGTCCCTAACTTTTCTTAACTTTTAAATCTTCTTTCTTAATTTACAAGCAGATTAATGATGTAAACATTTAAGCATGAATCAACACAAGAGCAGAAACAACATGAACATACAACACTAGAATTTTGACATGGAAAACCTGGTTAACGGAAAAACCATGGTGGGGGTTAACCCACATAAATGCGTACCCTGTTAAAAGTACTTAAGAAAATAGAAGGCACATGCCTTCGGGCGCACTACTCAGAGCTCACTGCTCAAGAAGAGGCTCACTGTCTATAAGGAATTATGAATTACATAGAGATGATGAACTGAGAAATAACATCTACATTCATGCCTGAATTAGTCCCTTTGAAGGCTCACAAAACTTCTGCTCTTATCTTCAAATTCTTCTTCACTAACTCTTCTCTTTATACTCCTTTCACACCTCTACTTCTCTGCTCTACTTTTGATCCTTTCTTCGGATTTAATTCATTTCATACAAGGATTATTTTCCACAACTCTTCAACAAGTATTTATACACTTCATCAACCTTCGAATGATCAACAAGGTCGGCTAAACTAAATACAGATCTTTACACTATCGACCAAACATAGCTAGGGCTTGAAACTTCCTCCATTAACATACCATGCTTCATAAAATGCTCTTCAGATCATCCGCAACATGCCAGGAACATCCGGTTGGCCAAGACTAGGAAGAACATCAACCTTAAGGAAGAAATCTTCAATCAACAAACTCAAACTTCAATGCGGACCTCCAACACAGTAGTCACATGATCCAGAGACCTCCACAAGCACATTGAATTCACCAATAACATTCAATCTAAACCAAATTACTAGAATCATTTGTATCTTCCTCCGGAACCTCAAGAACACTATCTGCCATGACTGTCAATCTAGAAAGATAGCTTGCGGACCTCCAAACCATGAACCACTAGAGTTGATGATACAAATTGACTTCCCAAACATGCCTTTAGATTTGCAGACCATAATATTTCACTGCGGAGCAATCTAGACCAACTTACTGTCACACTGTCTCTTCTGAATACTACAAAATCCGGTTCTACTTAGATGACCATAACTTCTTCAAATCTTCACGCGGACTTCTCAATTCTTAACTGGAGCATCCTCTGACAATCCTATACATAGCCATATGGTTTGCATGCATTTATTGTCATTAATTTTCTCAATATCCTCAACAATCCGGTCTTCTAGACAGACAACAAAATAGGATACAGTTGACACCAATGGCAACAAGGATATGTTAACATCAATGACAACACCACTTAGGAACATATTTGCAACAATCTCCCCCTTTGTCATTGATGGCAACATATGATGTGAAAAACTGGATTTAACCATCAAGACAAGAACTTTTGCCCCTTTCTCTTATCACACTTACAACCATTTTCTTTATTGTTTCCCCTTTCACCAGCAACTATTCACTTCCAAGTTTTTCACATGACTTCTCTCCCCCTTTGACATCAATGGCAAAGGGCACATATTTTCTATCTTTTCTTCCCCTTTTTATTTCAAATTGATCTCCAACATTTGCATACTAACTACTCCTTAGAGTAGTATCTTCTCAACACTAATTTGGATCTCAAGATATGTCTTGGAATTCCATCGGACTGATGCACATAAGTGCATCTTAGTTTTGATCAGGAGGGGTAATAACCCCTAACTTCTCTCTAAGATACTCAAAAGTATCCTTGGAAAGAGGCTTAGTGAAGATATCTGCAATCTGATCTTTGGAAGGCACAAACTCCAACTTGACTTCATTCTCATTTAAGTTCTTTCTCAAGAAATGAAACTTGATAGATACATGTTTTGTCTTTGAATGCAATACCGGATTCTTTGAGATGCTTATTGCACTAGAATTATCACAAAAAATTGTGACTGGCTCCTCAAACACAATTGTAATGTCCTTCAACATTTGCTTCATCCACAGAACCCGAGTACAATTATTTGCTGCTGCTATATACTCTTCCTCTGCAGTAGACAAAGATATTGCTTCTTTCTTTTTGCTTATTCAAGAGACCAATCTTCTCCCCAAGAAGAATGCACCCCCACTAGTACTTTTTATGTCTCCACATCTCCTGCCCAATCAACATCTGTATATGCATGAAGAGTGAAATCATTGTCCTTTGGATACCACAGTCCATAATCAATTGTCCCCTTAAGATATCAAAAATTCTTTTGACTTCCACAACATGGGATTCTTTTGGATCATCTTGAAATCTGGTAACAAGTCCAACTGCATTCATGATGTCAGGTCTGGTCTGAGTCAGATAGAGCAATCCTCCAATCATTGATCTATACCTTTTCTAATTTGCCTTGGGGGAGTCACCATCTTTGCTTAGCTTGCATCCAGTTACCATAGGTGTACCTACTGGCTCTGAATCTTCCATTCTAAACTTCTTCAACAATTCTTTCACATACTTGGACTAAGATATGAAGATACCTTTATCTGATTGAACAATTTGCAGACCTAGGAAGAAATTCATCTCACCAAACATTGACATCTCAAACTCACTTTTCATCTGATTAGAAAATGCTTTGCACATACATTCATTTCCACCAAAAATGATATCATCAACAAAGACCTCAACAATTAGAATGTCCACATGATTTATCTTGAAGCACAGATTACTGTTAGTAGTACCTTTGCTAAATCCTAGCTTAAGCAAATGCTTATCCAATCTGGCATACTAGGAACTTAGAGCTTGCTTGAGTCCATACATGGATTTTCTCAGTCTACAAACCATATCTTCCTTATCAGACAACAAAAATCCTTTCAGTTGTTCAATGTAGACTTCTTTCTCCAAATCTCCATTCAGGAATGCTGACTTGACATCCATCTGATATACTTTAAAATCTTTGAAAGCAGCAAAGGCAAGAAATAATCTAACTACCTCTATCCTTGCCACCGAGGCAAAAGTTTCTTCAAAATCAATTCCTTCCACTTGAAAGTAGCCTTTACATACCAACCTTGCCTTGTTTCTTACAACCTCACCATCTTCATTTAGTTTATTTTGGAAGACACATTTGGTTCCAATCACATTTTTGTCCTCAGGTCTAGGAACAAGATCCCAAGTGTGATTCTTTTCTATTTGCATCAATTCTTCTTCCATTGCCTTAACCCAATTTTCATCATTGCAAGCTTCACTTACTGATTTAGGTTTAATCTTTGAATTCAAACAAGTCTCTTCTTGATCTTCAACAACTCTTCTCCTAGTTCAAACATCTTTATTTTTATCTCCTATGATTTGATCTTCAGGATGATTCATTCTTACATACCTGGGGTTTTGGGAATTGTTTGAACTTTTGTTTCTTGAACTTGTTCCTCATCTTCTGCACTAATCTTTTGAGTTACTGGAGTTACCGGATCAATGTAAATCTGAGTCTAGGTTTGGACTTGTCTTCCTTGACTTTGACTCTCATCTTGATCATCTGAATCATATCCGTAGTACCTAGAATGTCCTTCTTTTCTTTCATCAACTTTAACATTAGCGCTTTCAACAACCTTTTTCAACCTTTTGTTGAAGCACTGGTAAGCCTTACTTTGAGTTGAGTATCCCAAAAATATTCCTTTATTACTTCTTGCCTCAAACTTGCCTAAGTGCTCATCTCTTTTGATATAGCATTTACTACCAAAAACTCTGAAGTATCTCACAGTAGGAGGATGACCAAACCATAGTTCATAAGGAGTCTTACTAGAATTTCTTTTGATCTGTACCTAGTTAAGAGTGTAGACAACAGTACTCATAGCTTCCCTCCAATAAATTTGAAGAACATTTGTTTCCATCATCATGGTCCTAGTAGCTTCTTGAATGGTCCAGTTCTTCCTTTCCACAATTCCATTTTGCTGAGGAGTCCTAGGAGCAGATAACTATCTTTTTATTCCATGCTTTTCACATAAAGCATCAAATTCACTGGAAGTGAATTATCCACCTCTGTCAGATCTTAGACACTTCAATTTCCCACCAATCTCATTTTCAACCATCATCTCAAACACCTTAAACTTATCAAGAGCTTCTGATTTTTCTTTTAGGAAGGTTACCCACATCATCCAGGAGTAATCATCAATCAACAACATGAAATATCTATCTCCTTGCACACTCCTAATTCTAACAGGACCACAGAGATTAGTATGTACTGGTTCCAATCTCCCACTTGAACCTTGTTCCTTACTTTTGAATGAAATTTTGTTCTGTTTACCTAATTGACATTCTCTACATATGCTATCTAGTTTCACAAGTCTTGGAAGATCTCTTATAGCTTGAGTGGAACTTATTTTGACAATGTTATCAAAATTCACATGACATATCCTCCTATGCCATAACCAAATTTGATCTATTTGAGAAATCAAACAACTTTTGCCTGAACTACTTAAGTGAAAGATGTTACCTCTAGTTTGAGTACCAGATGCAATTTCAGTTTCAGAACTTTCCAAGATTCTTCATTTTCCATCCTTGAATCGAAGATCATAACCCTTGTCAACCAACTGTCCAACTCTAAGAAGATTATGTTTCAGTCCTTACACATTCAGAACATCATTGGTGTTGTTCTTACCATCAGAAGAGATGGATCCTCTACCACGGATTCTACCAGCGGAGTTGTCTCCAAATTTCACAAGTCCTCCTTCATAAGTTTCAAAACTCACAAACTTACTCTTGTCACCAGTCATATGATGAGAACATCCACTATAATCACCCATTCATCTTTTTCAATAACTTGAGTAGCCAAGGCACTTTCCACATTTGCATAGCTAGCAGATTTAGTAGACACTGAATCTTCTTCTTTGATAGCAATGAACACCCAATCATTTTCAAAGGAACCTCCATGATCAGATTCATCATCTGTGACCCCTTCTTCTCCATCTTCTTAGACATAGTAATATTTCTTTTGACCCTTGTACCTATTAGGGTTTGGTTTTGAAAACCTCTCCAAACATCTTGAGGCAAAATGACCAATCTTATTACAAGCAAAACATTTAAATGGTAATTTTCCTTCATACTTACCGGATCCTCTTGGCATTCTTCTGGCAATAAGAGCTTCAAGATCTAAAGTTTCTATTTCAACATCTTCAATATCCTTTCTTGTCTTCACAAATCTGTTTGATCTTGTAGAAGAGCTTTCACCCAGATCATATCTTTGTTTTCCATGTACACTGGCTTTGAATGTAGATTCAGACTTAGGAAGAGAATCACCAAATTCACTCAATTCAAAAGCTAAAATTTTGCCAACCAGGTGATCTCTTGTAACATTTGAGACAGTCCTGATTTCCTCTATAGCAGAAACCTTATATTTATATGAATTAGGTAAAGATCTGAGCACTTTTGTCACAATCTCTGATTCTTCCAAAATTCTGCCAGCACACCTAATCCCACACACAAGTTCGTTTATCTTTTGCATGTAGATTGTGATGTTTTCATCTTCACTCATCCTCAGATTTTCAAATTTTCCTCTTGGACTTTGTAGTTTGGCACATTTGACATATTTATCTCCATACAGATTCTCCAACTTCTCCCAAATTTCATGAGCAGTTTTCAGTCCAAAAACATTTGTCATTTCTAAATCAGTCAGGGCACTCAATAAGGCTTCTTTAGCTCGAAGGTTATTTTCAGCATCCTTGAGTTCATCTGGAGTTGAAGAACCTTTCTCCGGAGGTTCATACTTGTCTTTGGTTATTAACCAATAAGCATCACCCATGTATTGTAAATGGTATTCCATGCGGCTCTTCCAAATAGAGTAATTTGTTCCATCGAATCTTGCACTATCCTTCTCGTAAGTCAACATCCCAGATCTCCTCCAGTGGTTAAGCTCCTTTTAGAGGAACTTGGCTCTGATACCAATTGTTGGAATTAGTCCGGACAACTGAGAGGGGGGGTGAATCAGTTGTCCCTAACTTTTCTTAACTTTTAAATCTTCTTTCTTAATTTACGACCAGATTAATGATGTAAACATTTAAGCATGAATCAACACAAGAGCAGAAACAACATGAACACACAACACCATAATTTTGACGTGGAAAACCCGGTTAAGGGAAAAACCATGGTGGGGGTTAACCCACAAAAATGCATACCCTGTTAAAAGTACTTAAGAAAATAGAAGGCACATGCCTTTGGGCACACTGCCCAGAGGTCACTGCTCAAGAAGAGGCTCATTGCCTATAAGGAATTATGATTTACACAGAGATGATGAACTGAGAAATAGCATCTACATTCATGCCCGAATCAGTCCCTTTAAAGGTTCATAAAACTTCTGCTCTTATCTTCAAATTCTTCTTCACTGACTCTTCTCTTTATACTCCCTTCGCACCTCTGCTTCTCTGCTCTGCTTTTGATCCTTTCTTTGGATTTAATTCATTTCATACAAGGATAATTTTTCACAACTCTTCAACAAGTATTTATACACTTCATCAACCTTGGAATGATCAACAAGGTCGGCTAAACTTAATGCAAATCTTTACACTGTCAGCCAAACATAGCTGGGGCTTGAAACTTCCTCCATTAACATACCATGCTTCATAAAATGCTCTTCAGATCATCCGCAACATGCCAGGAACATCTGGTCAGCCAAGACTAGGAAGAACATCAACCTTAAGGAAGAAATCTTCAATCAACAAACTCAAACTTCAATGCGGACCTCCAACATAGTAGTCACATGATCCAGAGACCTCCATAAGCATATTGAATTCACCAATAACATTCAATCTAAACTAAATTACCATAATCATTTGTATCTTCCTCCGGAACCTCAAGAACACTATCTGCCATGATTGTCAAACTAGAAAGATAGCTTGCAGACCTCCAAACCATGAACCACTAGAGTTGATGATACAAAATGACTTCCCAAACATGCCTTCAGATCCGTAGACCATAATATTTTACTATGGAGCAATCTGGACCAACTTACTGTCACACTATCTCTTCTGAATACTGCAAAATCTAGTTCTACTCAGATGGCCATAACTTCTTCAAATCTTCATGCGGACTTTTTAATTCTTAACTGGAGCATCCTCTGACAATCCTCTACACAACCATATGGTCCGCATGCATTGATTGTCATTACTTTTCTCAATATCCTCAACAACTTGGTCTTCTAGACAGACAATAAAATAAGATACAGTTGACACCAATGGCAACAAGGATATGTTGACATCAATGATAACACCACTTAGGCACATATTTGCAACATATATATATATATATATATTGTATAATTTAAAATCATACAAATATAAAATAAAGTCCATTTTAAAAATATATAATAAAAATGTCATTAAAAACTAATATTTTAAAATATAAAATAAATGAAATAATGATATTAGATTATAATATGACATTTGTTAAATTATAATTAAAGTTAAAATTTCCAAATTAGATATTTAATGTTTGCCTTTAAAAGAAATATTATAATTACCTTAATATTTTGCAGTCTTTTAACGGTACAAGGTAAGTTATGAATTTATGTTTAGAGATAATGTCATTTTCTTCTAAGTATGGAGAGTGCATGAGTTGACCATACACAGTAAATAGTAAATTAAAATACCATATTTTTACCAAACTTCTACCCACTATTTTCGAGCTCACAACTGACATCAAAGTTCTGATAAAAAATACATTATTTGCATAGTCAGAAACCAATGAAATAAAAACATGCGAGTGAAAAACAAGAAAAGAAGGCGACTAAGGAGGAAAAAGTGATGCCAGAAAATCAGACGGTGGATGCCTATAGCTCAAAGCCAACTGTGGATCTGCTAGATCAGGTCTCTCCTTGCCAAAGGGAACACCTTCGGTGTAATTAACAAACTTATCTGACATTTGTCCTATTTTTCTTTGCCCTCACATAACATCACCATTTCGAGTAAAACAGGTTTTGCTTGTATAAGATATGATTACAAAACAATTGTACTCTTGAGATGCAAATAGTAGTATCTACAGGTGTAGACTGCTAGTGCTATCTCTCTGTCAACTAGATGAGACTGGGCTTGTAATTAGGGATTTTAATTAATAGTGAAGAATTGTCGCACAAAGGAAACTAAAATGGCTCTGTTTCATTATCTGTGATTGTGGGGTGCACATATTTCATAATCTGCAATAGGGGAATTGCAAGAGTGGAACTAGGGGGATAACCACGGGATTTAACTCACATAGCAGCCCTTTATCATTTATAGGGCTATTTAGAGCCCATAGCACTTTGTCTTACATATAGATTAAAGACCCACCTTAGATGCTTCACACAAGGTTCACTCACCTATAGCACATCGAGCCCCTGCTATATATAGGCCCTCACATGCTCCAATACAGCTGTAGTAGGGAGGGGGGAAACCTCCATTTCTTGCCCATCAAAAAGAAGCCACAACAGGGTGTTGTTTCCATTGTGTGGCATTTAAAAAAAAATAGATTCTCCCGAAGAAATCATATTTTATTCAACTTAAAGGACAATAATAATCAAACTCTATTTCACTAACACATTCAAAAAAAATATTCTAGGCCTACTATACTAAGAAATTAAAATTATTAAATTTATAAGAAATTTTTAACAATTTATTTTCTTAAATCTTGCTTACCGATCTTTCTTCTTTCTAATCCCGTCCATTCTATAGAACAAATTCTGAAACAATTTTCAATTGAGCTTTGCGATACACATCTGGTGCACCTGCAAATTCAACAACACAACGCAGTGCTTGATATAAATATCACAGCTGTAATAAAAAAATGTTACATTTCCCCTCCATAAAAAAATAATAATGTTGTTTACCTGCTAATTTCATCATCAGGTGAAGCTCCGATGACAAACATATCAGCAAAAATTGTCTTAACCAGCCCAGCAAGGAGAGTAATGTTACTAGGGGCTTCATTCACCCCCGGCCTTCATTGTCAATGGATTGTTCTCCCACCCATTGGGATAGTTCTATAATGTCAATACTAGTTGAGTAGGCGGCTATTAAAACCTTAACCCTACCTCATCGAAAACCCTAAGACAGTTGAAGAAAAAATAATTGGAATGGGTATAATTTTATTATTTTGTACTTCATGTGCAATGGGCATGCCGATATGTACTTTTATGTAGTGTATTGCAATAAATAACCGCATAAATGTAAAGAAGCACAAATCTTTTATTATTTTTGAATGCAATGCACTATATAAAATGTACAAAACAAGGATTTGAATTGCATTGTTGGCATTAAGATCCAATCTATTAGTTCAAAGAACCAATGAAATTCAGTCTAGAGCACCACGTGTTTAATGTCAACTCTTTTGGACCTTAAGACTCGAGCTTCCATCGATTGTGAAAATTCTTGACGAGCTCCTTTGAAATAAAATTCTAGGCCCATGGGCACATCCAGACATGAAATAAACTTTCCACCACAAACTTGAGACTGCTAGTGAGCCATGACATATATATAAGAGCCTCATTCAACCAAAAAACATGCAATACATCACTAGACAAAAAAAATCCTGATAAACTTCAATAATGTAAAGTCTAGGTTCATAGACATCTAAACCTTCTAGACTTGAAATACAATTTTAATAAGTGAAATCTATAAGGCTTTTTACATTTAGTATTCACTTGTTTGGTTTCTTTGAAACCCTTTGTACTCTCAGGTTCACAATTGTAAGGTGTTGCTCAAGTCAATTGAGATTTGACATGTGGCTTGGTAGTGACAATGATTGTGGAAAGAGTAGACACGAAGCAATCTCTATCAATTGTTATTGGTCCTTTGGCCAATGTGCAAGGTCCCCTAGACATGGGGAAGCAAATGCAATTTGATTGATTGAATGAGTTTAGGTTTGTTATTCACTATGAATTCATGGCTTTAAGATCTCAAACACAAACTTAATATAAACTTTGACCAAAGATGCTTTCAAGTTTGTCCAATGAGTCTCCTCGAACCTTTGAATTTATTATTCAATCCTTTGAACTCATACAAATATCAAGATATTATTCATAGTGACTATAGTTGTTCATTGTCAACATAGTCAACCAAGATTGGAATATTTACATTTATCATTGCCTTTTCAACATATCAATATATTTTGACTAAAAATTGGTTATCATTAATAAAATGTGTGCATCAACGCCACCAAGCATTAGAGTATTGAAATCAAGGGATGAAGGCCCTATACAATGTTTAAACTTTTCACCATATTCCCTTTTAATATTTCAATATGAAAATCATCATCAAAAGTAGTGAAGTCAACAATGAAAAGGAAAAGAGGATTATCCATATATCATTGAATGGCCAAAACATTAAGAAATGGAAAAGATAACACATTAACATATATCATTGTTTAGTTTATCTTAATCATTGTCATCATCTCAAACACCATTCAATACAATTGTAACCATGTGACAAATCCTTTTCAATAGATGTTCGATATATCATGCATATGACTAATAAATCAAGACAACCAAATGGATATCAACTCCCAAATAAATGTTTTCAAAAGTATTTATCTAATCATAAAGTAGTGTGCAAGCAATACCAGACATTTAACTTCTATATATAACAAGCTTCATCAAAAAATTCATGATTATTTCAAAAATGGAGAAACCCCAAAATTTTAAAGAAAATAATTTCAAAGTCATTTCATATCATTCCAACTATCTGCCTCTATATCTAAATATTAAGCAGGTCAAAATATATGGAATACCCATGCCACATTTGACTATCAAAAAGCCATTATAAATAAACCCAACAAAACCCTCATTACAATTTTTACCATTCAAACTATAATTAGGGTTTCACTCTTTACAGCTTCATAAAAACCCATTATAGCTCAAAGATAAAGGGAAGAAGTTTCATAAGACTTGAGAACCTTAATAAAGCATAAAAAATACATAGACATTTTAATCACTTGAGAAATCCATTAAACTCAAATATACGAGCTCAAAATCTTTATGTGCTTTTTGTCTTTTTTCTTGTAGATTTTGTTTAAAGAAATGAGTTGTCGCTAAACAAAATTTAAAGCAAATAAAGATTTTGAGCTTGCGTATTTGAGTTTGATGAACTTAATATGACCCAGTTCACAATTGCATACTCTAGTTAAATTGTAGGTTCCATGCCTGCTGCAATCTGCAGAGCAAGTTCTTGATCTACAAATAAACCCTCTCTAAGGATCTACTTGTACTATAGTCATTGCTAATAAATCCTAAAAAGTAGTGACATTTTCCATCAATGCACTCCCCGTTATAGTTACACGAGTGAGGGCATTGACAATGAAATGCTAAAGAATTATCCCCACAAAGTTCATTAATGGTAGAGCACAACAACTCCCTTTCAAAAGAACTTCAAAAAGTCAAAAGTAGTAAACATAAATAATTCATCTAGTAGCTTAACGATGCTTCATATCACATAATAGTTTAAAAAATACTATTCATTTTCTACATTCAAATGAAAACCTCATCAGCTGAGCTGCACATTTAATTTTCTCAGGTTACAAGAATACCATTATTCAATGGTGTGGATGGAGAAGAGATGTGTAGACATCAAAATTAGTTGGGCAGCCAAATTATGGTTGAAGGTTAGCAACCCATTTATTGTTGTCAAGATGTAATGTTGCCAAGGTCTTATCCTAGCAGAGCCTCACTTTGATCAATTAATGCATTGCCACCATAGTATCTTCCAAAGCCAGACTGCCAAACTCCTCCACTTGTGCACCCACCTAACAAGACTTGTTCTTCCCCCATCACAACATAAAACCATCATCTTTAGTGCACAGAGAGAGTCAATACTAGTTGCTAATGGAAAGATCAAAATACGTGAAGAAGATGTATTTGCAACACTCCGCATGTCAATGTAGTAGCTTTCCACACTATATTCTCTCACCATGGTTTGTTATTATTCCATAATTGTAGTAAATTCATTTTTTGGATGTACTTCACTATCTATCAAAACCTAGAATCAAATAGATCAAATGAATAACCTGCTATAATTAGAGAAATCAAGATCAAATGATCTTTTGGAGTTTAAACAAAAAATTTTCAATTAACAATCCTCATTTATAAAACTAAATAGATCAAATAACCATCCTAATCTAACTAGAGCTACCACAATCAAATAAACTAAATTGGCAAAAATATTTTCTACGAATATTAACCCATCAAATCATGATAGATGTTGCAAAACCTCAAATTATTATGGTTTTGTGGCTTCAAATATTTAATCATTAGGAGTTGGGTATTTTGAGTGCTAAATCATTAGGGGTTTTTCACTTTAGAATTAACTCATCAATTTACATTGACCATTTTCGGCTAAAATGGGCTGCTTATAATCTAAGTATATCAAATAGCTAGCAACTAATAATAGAGCTTCAACATTAAAACCCAAATTTCTGTGACTTTGTTTTTGTGTCAATTTTTCATTGATCAAAAACAATTGTAAGTGAATCTAAGTTGCGCTAACTATTTCTAAATGAGGAGATCCCTATACCTATCTACCACTAAAAAAGTGCTCAAGAGATTAAAGTCTCTAAAGAATTGCTAAAACTAGCATTACCTGCAAAATAAAACATTTCCATAGTGAAACCCCTATAAGAGAGAGTCGGTGTCGTGAATAATTATTCAAAGCCCAGGTTCTTGCTCTCATTTTTTAGGGCTTCAAGATGAAAGTTCAAAAAAATGCATATGCAAGAAATAGCCCCTTGCAACCACCGTCCTGATTTCCATGTCGAGGGAATGCCGCTCATCCCATTCATTGCACTGTAGACATGCTTTTCCCCCACCATAATCTCTTCTAAAACAACACATTTGGATATCTTCTTGGGCCATAAGCTCGACAACACTGTGTCTATGTTCTAGCACAACAATTGTAGGCCCCAACGCCTCATCCCACAGAAAAATATGTACCATAGATTTTCTGCCGCATAAATCTGCCATGGATATACCACCAAACTACATTATGTTTCACCCAACTATAGTGGAATTAAAAGCATGGATAATCCAAACAAGACCTAATCGATGTCTCCCATGAAGTGAGATAGAAAAAGTAATGCTTCTCTCAAATTATCTGTGAAATTCAGGGATATCTATAAGTTTCCAAATTAGATGTCTCCTAAAAAAGATGTCTATTTGATCAGAAGCTGCAAATTAAATACATAATCAAGAAGCATCATTTAGTTATAGAAAGTAGAACATCACCCAACAAGCTAGAATAATGCCTAAAGAAGAAACATACATTTCATAGCAGACAATGTGCCATATGTTGTAAGTTGAGAAGTGTAATTATTGATGGCTCCTGCCACACACACGTCTCTTTCTCCCTGTGCAATATGACAGTCCCCTGTACCATAAATAATAGTGACATTCATTTAAATAATAGTGGCAATAATGAATGTCAAAGTATGACAATTGCATGCATTTTTATATACATTAAATTTAACTATAAATGGATGAAAAAAGATGAAAATTCTTTTGAGTAGGCGCCTATCTGTGTCGAAAAAATGATGGCAAATTATTGCTAAGCTTCAGGCATTCCAACATGTTTTTGATAGAAAAGTAGGTGAGACCAAGAATCATCATAATCAAAATGACACTTCTCCTTATGATCTCAAGTGCAGAAACATACTCTACTTCTAGTTTTGATGATGAAAACAAGTAACATGATGATAAGTAACTTCAATTTTCTGAAGATGCTTTAAGTACTAAGAATCACATTCCCCATTCAGATTCGACTGATGATTTTATGTATTTATATTTGATGATTATATGCAGCTGATATCAGTACATAGTGTCTCCCTGAAAAAAGCACTTATGAGAATAGTAATAGTTACACCTGAAATCCGGTGTATCAATGTAGTGCAGTGGGCTACTCCAGTGGTATTTTTGCAAAAATTTAATCCATCCATGAACAAAGGGATGCAAGATCATGCTGCTTTACTTAGAAAGGCTTGCACTTGTATATTATGACAGACAATGAAGACAAATTTTTAGCTTTTAAAAATAGGAAATA
Organism: Cunninghamia lanceolata; assembly: GCA_027924645.1. Lineage (NCBI taxonomy): Eukaryota > Viridiplantae > Streptophyta > Pinopsida > Cupressales > Cupressaceae > Cunninghamia > Cunninghamia lanceolata. The sequence goes on from BSBN01000542.1 coordinate 53,417, forward strand.
GACAAATCAGAACACTAGATAGAATCATTGTGGCAACCCATAACCCCAGCAAACATGTGGCAAGGTTGTGTTTTAACAAATATGGGATACATTCAAGCATGACCCAGTTTAATGGGGCATATTCATGTCAAACCCATGATTAAATCCTAAGAATATAGCCCAAGATAGCCCCAGACTAGATTGTAGCCCAACATTAGTTCATGCCAATTAAAGGTCACCATAACCTCACCCACGATTAACAAAGCAAAGAAAATCATTTACAGATTGAAAATATAAGAAGAACGAGAGAGAAAACTTATATTAATGTCCATGAGTGACCAATGAGACTCAAAACTACATTCAGTTACAATAGAACAATACTAAGGTAGAAAAAAATCCTATAAGCCAAAAATGTGAATACGACTAAAGCTTCAAAAATAAAATAGAACTTACAGTGGGCCATGGTGGACTGGTAAGTTGGGGCACTTACTGCAGAGAGAACAAGGTTCAGACCCAGTGGGTAGCCCTTGGTGTGTGTGGTCCTATTTATGAAGCAACCCAGATTTATTCTTTCCATTAACACGGGTGTGTGTCTTGTGATAGTGGGCTTTAGTGACATTAATGATGCCCATTATTGTAAATGTACCGAATAGTCAAAACAGAAGGCTATACATCGAAAAACCCCATAAATAAGGAAGGTGAACTTCAACCATAGATTCAATAACAAATATAAACAGCCAAATGAGGGGGGAACTCTTGAAGTGAATATATGATTTTAATTATTTGTCTAGAATCATGTTAGTGTTGGCCAATGGGACTGCAGAGTACAGTTTGTTAAGACACTACATGGTATTCCATCAAGAGAGATTCTGTTACACTTAAACTCTATGAAATTTGACTAACAATTATAGTGCTTGGTTTGGCCTTCATTTTTAACTAAGTTGATAGTCTAGATTTTTAGCAATAGTATATTGCTACGTATTCTACAAATGCATTTGCATCTATAGACATTGTTTTTTCAAGATTAATCTTGTACGGTATTAACCCTCAAATCATACCTTCAACGCCCACTTCCTCATGAGTAGCCATTCCTTCTCATAACCTTAAGTGGTCCACTAGGATATCATTTTGGAATGATTAACTTGGTGTGGTATATTTAATTCCATCCCATCCTTTAATGACCCATTTTTTTGTGACTATCTCCTACCATCTGGAATGGTCCACTTGTAACTTATTGGGTTAAACCATGGGATTGAAACTAGCCAAATGAACCATCACATAAAATCAATAGGTGTCACGTTCTATAAGAGATAATTTGCCCCATTCTAATAATACTCTGGCTCAGGCATACTCAAGTTTTGAATTTGCATTTGATTCATTTGAATTCACAAGCTGGTGGAAAATCGGTTCTCAGTCTACTAACCTAACTTGAAATCTTATACTTTTTTGTTATAATGTACAGTCAAGAAACAAAGTTGTGGCCTAATTGGGTACATTGATATAGATTTAAAATCTTAGGAAAATGGATCAACCTTACCCCGCGCCATAATAAAGGCAGTCCATAACCTCATCCAAGATATCGAAAAAAAAAGGTGAAAAAATGCACTGGTAAAAGAAAAGGCTCCTCACCTCAGTATTCTTATGTGTGTAGCATAATGCCCTTCTTTTCCCCAACACAATACATTAGGAAGAGTTGAAGCCATATAAATCACTACACTCCACATTAGAAAAGACGTAAACATGCCCGTCATATTGCAATTTTCTATGTCAACGGACAGATAAATGGTGATCTACAATATTTCCCGTGGGGTTGAGATGTGGACTGCAATATATGAAGTGTGCAGTGTGCGTCACATTGCATCAAATAATAGAAATATTTGTTGTATTCTAACTTGCATCACAAGCTTCCTACACTGTTCCTATTATTTGACACGAGCAGTTGAGATTGGTTTGATGGTTGTCTTGTACCCGTGCTAAGGAGGAGACTGTTGATTCCAAGATTGGCACTACACGGAGCTCGTCTCCTTCCGGAGTTAAACACCTATTGCGTAAATATAATTAGATTTAGATAATTTTGTGATAGTATGAATTTGATTTTAAATAAAGAAAGAATGAAGTGGGGAATGTCTATTTCTTATAGCAAGTATTAGATGTTACACTAGTAGAATTTGGCAAATAAATGACTACGTGACTAAAATTTTAGTCACAACAACTAAAAATGACTAAATTCTACTAATTTTTTGCAACTTAGCTATAAATGAGTAAATAAATGACTAATTTGGTCGTCAACTAAAAAATTATTTAGTCATACAAATAAAAATGACTAAATAGTTAGTCAAGCAAATACAAATTAGACAAAATTTAAAAAAAAAACATTTTGGGAAATTATTGGCGGGAGTGTATTACATGCGATTCATTATTCATTGAATTCCTCGTTTAGTTAGTTGGTTAGCTTGGCACTGAGGCGTTTTGGGTTATAGAAGCTACTTGCATGGGTGATAAATCTTATTTGGAGAGGACCTGGAGACTTCTGAAAAGGCATGCAAGGAATTCAGAGTTTGCTGCAACGAATTTGAAGTCAACGAGGCCCTCTACAGCGAAGTCAGATTTAGGGATGCCCTCTGTAGAAAATTCAAAGGTAATTTGAAACCCTCATTACATTAAACACAAAATCTATTAGAAATATGAAGTCCATCCATCACATATAACCGACGGTTCTTGTAGCATTTGATCTTTTATGTCTCTTGAGATTCCTCTCGGAGGCTCTCTTGTTTTAGTCTATTTTTGCTTGGACATTGTAAGGTGTGTGTATGGTATTGTTGTGGGATGAAGTGAGAGTTTACATGTTCTATAATAGAGTATGCAGATTGAATAAAAATAGAGTATCCCCTGCTTATTTATGGATGTAGCCTGAAAAGGTGAACCACGTTAAAATCGTGTCAATCTTCTCCGTGTGTTTGTGTTTTGTTTATTTTCTATCACTATTGTGATTTTATTTGTTTTATTCTCCAACAAAATCTATAGCTTTTTGATTGGCAACTTACAATAGTTACATAGGCAACTGAGTACTAGAACCATACCAGAAGTTTAGGGTTTAGGGGTCTATTTTTTCATTAGTTTCCTTAATGCATTTTGGAAAATATGGGAATTGAACTTGTAACTCAAGCGAAACACCATCTTCTTCTAGTTGTTGGAAGAATTCCATATCCTTAAAGTGCACAGAAAAAACTGCAGAATTAGCATTGGGGATTTTATTTATGAATTCAACCCAAATGCCATTTCCTAATGCCTCCATAAAAGTTTGTTGATCCAACTCTAGTTCATCACACTCAACATGAAGAACCCCAATGTTGTTTAAAAATTCAATGGGTACTTCTTCTTTGCTCTTCTTCAGAAGAGACTTTGTTGTCTTAAGAGAATCTAAGGCTGCACTAGGGTTTGACAATATTAATAACTCACCCATCTTGATAAATGCATGGGCATCGCGTGGATCAATGCGATTTGCCTTTCTTAAAATTTCCAAAGCCTTCTTTGTCTACCCTTGCTGAGCATATATATGGCCTACAACTTTTAAGCTCTCACAGTTCTTAAGGTGGACCTCCAGAACCTTTTCAAAATTTGAGAGAGAACTCTTAAGATCTCCCAACTTCAATTGAACCTATCCACAAAATCCTATGGCCTTTGGCTTTCCTTGATTGATGTCATGCACTAGAGGCTAGTGGTGTCATAATCACCTTTACTATGATAAGATCATACAAGATTATAATATGAATGAGATTTCATGAGAGGGTGGTTAGTTGAAACAAGAGCTATCTCAATCAACTATTCCACAAGAAAATGTTGCTCTGTGAAGAAAAAATGGTTTGCTAAATGATTCAATGCCATTGCACAGTACGGGTATAATTCAAAGGCTCTATGCATCTTTTCCATTCCTTCATGAACACTACCTCTTTCACCAACTGTGAGAATCCTACAGGTAAAAAATGCACAAAACTAACCATAAAGATTTATGTAGATGCAAAACATCATTTCCTAATGCCTCCATAAAAGTTTGTTGAGCCAACTCTAGTTAATCATGCTCAAAATGAAGAACCCCAATGTTGTTTAACAATTCAATGGGTACTTATTCTCTACTCTTCTTCAAAAGAGACTTTAGCGTCTTACGAGAATCTAAGGCTGCACTACAGTTTGACGATATTAATAACTCACCCATCTTGATAAATGTTGCAAGTATGTGCCTAATCAGTGTTGCCATTGATGTCAACATATCTATGTTGTCATTGGTGTCAACGGTGCTCATATTTTGTTGCTTTCTTGTAATGAATGAGATGCTTTGTATTTACTTATGTAAGTGATTCTGATGTTGAGGATATTGAGAAAATTAGCTCCTCTAGTGGAAACAGTGTGTTGTAGTGGAAACAATGTATTATATTCAGAAGAACAGTCCAGAAGCTTGCTTCGCATTTCTTGAAGATTGAATATCTTTTCTTGTGGTTTGGAAGTTATTTAGAGTCATGTCTGAAGATGTCATGTTTTGAGTTTGAGCTCTCCGCATGAAGTTTTGGGTGAGTTGTGTTTACCAGAGTGAAACTTGCTTTTTTTGTGTATTCAGTTATGACAGAAGGAAAGTATTCTGCTCCACATTTCTCTGCATTGATGTTTTATAGTGTATGACTCTAGAATTAAGTTTGTAATGATGATAAGTGCCTTTAACTCTAATGGTTCATGGTTTGGTGGTCCGCAAGCGATTTTTCCTTTATGACAGTTGATGATAGTTAAGCTTATGTGCTCTGGATTGAAGAATCTCATGGATAAAGTGGTTAGAGGTTGTGCAGATGTTCCTGGGGATTATAGTGTGCTTGTGGACGTCTCTTGATCATGTTCCTACTTTCAGATTGGTCTGTAGAGAGAAATCTGGATCGTGGTTGAAGACTACTCATAAAAGACTTAGTGTGAACACCAATCTTGGTAGACTTGGTTGTTTTCACTAATTGTGGAGATGTATTGAAGATTGTAGAAGCATGTCGTGGTGTGAATGATTGCATTTGAGTCCTAGCTAAGGTGCAAAGTGATCCACATACATCTTTACATCTTTCCCTTAGCTAATTTCTATATTAGGTCCAGACCTATTTCTAAGTATGTTTTTGTAATGCTGACCTTGAAGATTGTTCCAACAGTTGATGAATGTATTTGCGACCTTGATGTACATTCCAAGGTTGATGACTTGTATAAAGACTGGTAATGTAATTGCGAAAAAGGGTGAAGAGTGCGAAAATGAAGAGACAAGTGCGAAGGTGTAAAAGAGCAGAGCAGGGAAGTTATATTATGCTTCAATGGAACTGAACCCAGGCATGGAGTAGATTCTACCAAATCAATTCACCATCTTTTATTAGTGAGCCAGCCCTTGGAAATGAGCAACCCCTTGGTAGTGAGCCAATCTTTGTAGTGAGCATTTTGGGCAGTGAGCACGTAGGTAGTGAGCCTCTGTTTTCTAGTATTGATATAACATATATATTTCTATGGGCTAACACCCACCGTGATTTTTCTCTTTTAGGGTTTTCCACAAATTTGGTGTATAGTGTGTTGAATGTGTGATTGTGATTAAGTCTATGGTTTCATACTTTCATGGTTAAATTTGATTGTCAGTAATTAAGTAGTTGATGGTTTGATGTTCATATGAAGTTAAGTTTTTGTGACAATTGATTCACCCCTCCTCTTAGTTGACCTGTGTATTTCGACAATAAATACATGGGCATCACGTGGATCTATGCGAGTTGCCTTTCTTAAAAATTCTAAAGCCTTCTATTGGTTCTCAAATTTACAGTATGCAAAACCTTAAAAGGATGAGAAGCTTTATGATTAGCTTATGCAACCAATTTGGTCAACTTACATAATCAATCCAAGTGGTTAGGATTCTATACACTTTAGGCTTTGCTTTGCCCAGGTGAGTGTTACCTTATATTAACCAATGATTAATTACTCCTCAAATTTGTTGGTGACTTCAGAGCAGATTAAGGGATTTATGTAATTTTGTCAATTGAATCATCTAATTCACCCTAATCCAAACTGGCATATGATTTGAATTAGATTTTTATTTATTTTCTATTCTACTATTACTCCAACTCCTACACAACAGAAAATTAAAATTGGAATTTGTAAATATGATACAAGGAAATGATTCTGGAAAAGAATTAATCGGTGTCTTTCTCAACAAATGGGTAACGGAGTCTGTTCACATAAAGATTTGTGCTTTCTATCTAGCCACAACTTGAATTAATTGGCATGGGATTATCTATGACTGGCATAGACATGTAAGATTATTATTACCTGGCTCTTCTTAATTATCCAAATTGAATCCTCCAAGTTACAGTGATCTATTCAATGGAATTTAATCCCTACTTGAGGAAACCCAATTAGATAAACCACCCAAAAACAACAAATGTGTTTTGAAGAACTAAACATATACTTGACATGTTAATTCAAATAACAAGGAGAAACAAAAATGGAGACAACCAGATAAAGTATAATATGAATATTCAACAAGCAATTGAGAACTAGATATATGGCACCAAAGAAATGCGGTTTGCTTTTATTGATATATCTTTGAAGAGCAAGCCTTATATTGTCTTTTTCCAAAATAAAATTCCCAGAGAGCTTTCCCAAGGTCTTGGTTTCTTTCTTATAGGGGTGAAGGAAGCTACAAGCTTCAGACCTTTCACATTCCAAAAAATGACTTTTCATATACCCACCCCTTAATATGACCTATTACAACTTATACTTTTTGACAAGTCTTAAAAATACTGCCAAATATATTTTGAATACATATTGGAAAGCATAAAAACAAGAAAAAGACAAAATAGGAGGACATCCAAGATTTGTTGGTGCCATGTTGACGCCAACTTGATGCTCATTGCTCCTCTACATACTTGGCCTGCTTATTCTTTAGTTGTCAAATACTGATGCTCCCATTGTTACACTGTGAAATCACTAGGCCACTTATATTCTTGGATCTAGAGTAGGTTGACCTAGTGATCTTTCCATCTTTTGTCTAGCTGCACCTTGACATCCATGATGAACTTTGCATATCTAGTATCCAAAGCAATTACTCTATCCAAAATGACATTGAAACTGATAATATTTATATTTTCATCTTTTTTCAAGAAATCAATGACTTGAGAAGCTATTTGACCATATTCACTTTTCCATGTGTCAAAATCTTTGATCTTTTTATCCTCTGTCAAAATGGAAGGAATAAACTGGTGTTTGAAGGTAGCAAAAGAATCAATCTTTGCTTGCATTTTCTAGCCCTCATCATTCACATATTGAAATTCATCCAAGTTCATTTTCACCATCTTCTTTGTTGGCTTGAGTGAGGCCAGAGCACCTGGATCTCTTTGTAGAAATTTGCACAAGGTTAGCAATGTATAGTGTGTAGGTTGCCATTTCTTGTCTATTAGATCCAAAACATAAAGATTGGCCTTCAACTTATCAATGTCCTGAGACAAGGAAGAATAACATTCATGCACATCTCCCAACTTGTCAACAACCAATTTTACTCTTTATTCCAAAATCTTCTCAAACACCTCAAGGATTTTCAATTTGGCCTCATCCTTTGTCTTCTCATTTTGCCTTTTCAAATCTTTAATTTCTTTCTCCAACTTCAACTTCAATGCATTCAACTGATCAACTGGGACTGTATTATGACTAATTATTTGTGGCATAGGGGATTTGGTATGGCACAATTTCTTGGCTTTGAGAATCAACACCCTTCAATTGCTGCTTTAGTTTGACATTTTCCAAATGCATCCTATTCACTTCATCATTCATGTCAATTTGAGTATTTTCATAGTCAAGCAATCTTTGCTCCATTTTCTTGACAACAACTTGTGTGAACATTGTACTGTGCACAGTAAGGGTGGCAACTTCAAGCACTGATGTATCTTGAAATGTTTTCACCATAGCTATTCCCGTCAACTCCTGGACTACATCAAGCAATCTTGGCTTGTTGGTGTTCTTCTGTGTGGCCCATATTGCTAAAGTCTCTGTCTTTGGGTTAAAACCACAACCACTAACACCATCCTCATAATCAAACTCAGAAACCATCATGGGGTCATCTTGATTTCTCACTTGGTCCAACAAAAACATTTTCTTCAATTCAAGGCCATGGATGATCAACATATTACTCTTCAAAACCATTTGTCTAGCCTCATCAGGGTTGACATTTATTTCATCAATTTTCACATCCTTGAAAGTCTATGTCATAATTTGATCATGCTAAGATTCATTAGCACCCATTTTATTTATTTCCACCTTTTCTTCAAATTCTTTCATCTTCATTTTGAGCCAAAAATCTTTGAATTCTGGTGTATTGATGAAATCATCATCCTTGATGAACCTCATAGAAGCCACAACCCTTTCATCTTCTTGTAGTTCAGGCTCACCTTGTGCTTGTTCATCCATTCTTGCTTCTGGTTTGTGTGCTTCTGTTTCTTGACCAACAAGGGGTTGATCAACTTCCTCTTCCTCTCCCATTTGCCTCAAAATACCGGCCACCTCCTCAGTGTCACCAACTCCTTCGGTCATTTCATATAGAACCAGTGGAGAAAGATAATCATTCTTTTGTCTTTTGACAGGTGGTGAATCAGGAACAACTGGATCTTGCATTAACATTGCATCTGGAACAAGTTCTTGAATCACAACTCTTGTTGGCTTTTTGACAGGGAGCTTGGTAGCCTTTGTAGGTTACTTCTCAGACTTGCCATATATTCTTTCAAAATTATCAATTATCAAATCTATTCTTTTCAAAGGGTCCTTCTCTTCAATAAAAATTCCTTAAAAATTAGGGTTTTGTTATCTTTTGTCATCCTCAATCTTCTTCAAAATTTCCCATTTTCTTTTCGTATTATATACCTCTTCAAAAGTGACACAATTTCTGATCACATCCTCATCAAAATTGATTTGATGGTGTCATGCCCACATTACCCATGCGGTCACGACACACAACAAATGTGTCATGTCCACATTTGTCATGTGGTCATGACACGAATTACCAAAAACTTTTCTGCATGTCCCTAGGAACCCCCTCGCACGCGTCTACGTGCTCGGTGGCAATACGCATGAGGCGTAAACATGTCATTCATATTCGTGGAAGTGCGTCTACCTACGCAATCCCCTGCATGATGAAAGCTGTCTAGGGGGTACGCGACGCGGTGTGCACCGCTTCTAGGGTTAGAACAGATTTAATCCGAACCCTAAGTTTCCTAGGTGAAAGAGATGATTTCGATTGATTCGAAACCAAGCCCTAACTCTAATACATAAATGAAATCGAATAAATAAAATATGAAATCAATAGCATGATGGTCGCATGATAAGATGGAGTGATTAAATGAAAGTCATAAGATGCCGTAAAAAAATAAAACCCTAAATTCTAGGAAAATTTTGACAGCATAACGTGTTTTCGACAATTGAAATAAGTATTTTAAAAGGAATTCCCATGACAATAATTAAGGCAAAAATTAATAAATAAAGGACAAAATAAATTAATTAATTCCAAGGTCAAGATAAAAAATTACTACTCATCAAAATATAAAATAAATATAAATAAACGACCAAAAAAATAGAATTTAATAATTAAGTCATTTAATAAATATAATCGTGACATTTATATTTATTAAATCACTCAAGTCAAAATATTAGAAGAGAAAAATTTAAAACATCCCTACATAATAAAATTGATTAAATTAAGAATAAATTAAATCACAAGGTCTCCCCAATAAAATTAAATTTAAAACCACTAGATAAATAATAAGGAAGACCAAAATAAATAATAGGCAAAGGGATAAGAATTTCAATAAATCAAAAATCCCAACCCCATAAAATAAACCCACAAGGAAATAATTAATCCAACCCCAAGTATATATTTAAAATCAACATAAATTTTAAACACAAGGGAAGTCAAATAAAATTCAAAGGGGTCAAAATGCAAATGAGGGGGAAGTTTTAATTCCTGTGCACATGGGAGAAAAGAATAAATTAAATAAACATAATAAAATTCCTCCCCATCTTGCAACCCTAAAACTCTCCAATATTTTAATAATTTCCTTATGGAGGCACTAACCCTAATATCTATTCTATTTTATTGTTTTGTTTTCTCATTTGTTTTCTTTCCATTTGTCTCTCCATTTTCTTTGTTTGGTTGTAGGTTGGTTTTCTGTGTATGGCTGCCATGATGATCTACCACACAGAGGTATATATTTTATGTATATATCCCTAGGGTTTTGTTTCCATTCTTTTAAGTATATGCATATATATTTATTTGTATATATATATATATATATATATATATATATATATATACACATTTAATAAAATCTGGAGATATTTATATAAGTTGTTCTTTTTTATTTGAAACCATAGTGTGTATATATATACATAGTTATTTTTGCATATTAAAAAGTGAATGAAAGGCATATGCGAAGGGGCTGAATGGCTACCAAGATCAGTAGACAGGATGAACAGAGAAAAGGATGTTGTTGGCCACGTTTTTGTGTTTACACAGATTTTATAAAACAAAGGAAGCACTCTTGGGGGGGGGGGACCTCCCTCCCACCCACCCCCCACCACATGGTGGGGGGTGGGTGGGGGATCCATCCCCCACCGCCCCACGAACCTAAGACAAGTGGCAGGGACAGGTTGGCGGCCAGGCCGCTGCCCCTCTCTGAGTTCTTTTGTTACCAAACATAACAACAAAAAAATGCAACGGAACCCTCGGCCTATCCCGCCGTTAGGGTAAAACACAATCATTTCTATATTCTGTTCTTTTTTTTTGGTCCAATGAAAAAAAAAAAAAATTTGGTTTTTGTGAAATGTTTAAAATAGTTTGCTAAATAATAATATTATATATATGCTCACTTGTAAAAATCTACTTTATTCAGTTACAACAGTTGCTTTAAAATATATATTTTTTTGTCAAGAGTATATATTCTTTTATATATATATATATATAATGTAATGTACAAAATCACTCACAGGAATATTGTAACCAAATTGGGAACTTGTAAGATCTCTTTGAAAATATGCAAATAATTAAACTGAGTTTACTATCTTTCTCCCCCCCCTTTTTTTTCTTTGTTGAAATACATCACAAAACTAAAACAGGAATAACATTTAAAGTAGAATAACAAGATTATTTTTGCTTTATATATATTCTTCCCCCTTTTTTTTTCTTTTCCTTTTCAACTAACTAAAAATAACCAGTCCAGTCTATTTTCCAATAACAACAAGCATTAAGAGGAATAAATTTTATGAGAGTCATACGCTGAAGTCTACTTATTTTCTTTCTCACCATAGTCTACAGCAAAAGTCAAAATAGTAACTCATGCTCTTTTCTTTTGAAATAACATGACAACAATTTTATATTTTTTTGGGCAACTTTCCATAAACACATAAACACAACAACAAAACATAATGAACATATTTTTGAATATACAACAAAAAGTAATTCACATTAAAAATTCCTTTCAACATCAAATACAATAGGGAGTAATAATTTTACAACCCCAAACATTAAGGCCTCCAAGGCCATGGCTCACAAACAACCATATAAAATAAGGCAAATAAGATAAAAATGGATTTATCCAAAGCTTCATTTTCTCTCAAGAACAGCTGCAATAAATATACAACAATGGGGAACCAAGCCACGAAGTAATTCCCTCCTCCCTACCATAGACCCGCTAGTGGGTCACCCCCGAGTTGGGGAGGTAGGAATCACACAGTCTTGCACACACACCACAACACAAGAAATTTCCAAACACACAAAACATCACTCCCATGGATTTGCACAAACAAAACTCAATAAATTGAGTTTGGAGGGGGTAGGGAAGTGGACACCTCAACTCAAGAGGCCACCCCAAGAACTCCAAAGATCACAAAAATCCCAAGGCCTCAAGCCAAGCACATTTTCACCCAAAACTCAAAATCATAATAGCACTTATGACAAATCACATATTGTTTCCAAAACTCATATGATGCCCTCAAGGCTAAAATAGTGCAACAGAAAGGAGATGACCTTGAGGAGGTTCACTCTCCCCTACCCCAAACTAGTTGAGCCTTTCCTCCAAAATGGAGGTGCTCTCACCACACCCATCCCACACAAAAAAATAGAATGACAACCCACATAAAATGCAACCACATACATTAAAGAAAGCATAAGCAAAAAAGGTAATGGCCATAGCCATGGAGCTTACCTTCAAAAGCCCTAAAATGGAAGCATGTTTGATGAAGAGCTCCAAGCTTCCCAAAATTTTCTCCAACTCTTGAAAATTTTCTAACTCCCAACAAGAACTCCAAGAATAGAAGTAAAAATCTAAAATGCAAGAACCCCGTACTCCTCTTCAAGAGGAGATAATATAGGCCTTCCAATTTGGCCTTGAGGAATGAGAAGGTGATACTTGTCACCTTCTGCTTCCTCATCCCATGCCACTTGCAAGGGAGAAGGAGTGTGAGGGTGACAACTGTCACCCTCCAATTCCATTCTATCCCTCACCTTATCCACTTGTGCTCTCACACATGTGTGAGAGACCAAGTGGTGAGGTGGCAATTCCCTTCAAGCCTCCATGAGGATAAGGTATGCCATATGGCATCCTCTTATTCTCCAAGAGAGCCATCTCCCTCCAAGATGCTCTCACACATGTGTGAGAGCCTTGGAGGGAGATCCCACACACTTGGGAGTCTAGGAGACCTCCCAAGTCTTCTTGGTGAAGGGATCCCCAAACTTTGGGAAGGGAGATGGGTCTTTCCCAAAGCATGACTCATCTCCCACCCTTAGCCATTTCAAAATTCGTCACTTTGACTAAACCCTAGTTTAAAGTGACCAAAAGTGAGTCACCCTGAGCTTTAGTTAGCCAAAATTGACCCTAGACCCAAGGGTAACCACCTAGGGTAAGTTTTAGGACACTAAGGTACACCTAGGGAGTCATAAATTCACTTTAAATGGCCCATAAATGAAAACAATACCAAGTGGTGTAAAATAATATAAATATACAACACATGATATAAATCAACTAAGAAAGGGGTCACTAGGCCAAAATAAATAAATTAAACATGCACGCAAGCAACATCCAATCACACGTGATCTTCATCCCTCTTGGGAATGGATTGGTTTCATAGGGAATAACATATGTGTGAACACTACCTCCAATTTCCCGTGGCTTGGGAATATAACCTGCACAACTAGATCAAGTGTCAATCACATCATGGATAATCATAGCCAAAGCAACTGAAACTAAATACATGTCATTGCACACAACATTAATTATTCACAACATAATTCAAGATTAAACTGCATTTTCTATCTAATGTCACATAATCATCATCAATTAATGAATCCACATAATGAACTAGAAATCACATCAATAATCATCTAATATATCTCGCATGTCTAATCTCATCATAGCATCAAAATATGATCAAATCGAATCACCACATGTCTAATCAATGTCAAACCAGAATCAGGAGATATAATCAAATCTGCATAATGGAACAATAGTCTCTAAAAGTTTGATAATGTCACCAACTGTAATGTAAAACGATCAAAATAAGGAAGGAAAATAATCGGCCTCATAGATGGGATATCCCCATCTTGGTAAGGATGACTTGTGTAACAAAGTTCATGTGACCCTTTGGATCACAAATCCTTTTTGTCCCTGATTTCAAAGAATATTTAGCCTTCAAATAGGCTTGCAACTCCTCTAAGGTATCTACACCAATGGACCATTCACCAAACATAATGGAATCTCGAAGAAATGTGCCCTTCTTTGTTTTTTCATCACATCTTTCTCCATCCAGAGCATCTTCCACATGAATTCAAGAAAAATCAATTCTATTTGACACAAATTTTGGCAACACATGGGGTGGCTGAGTAAACCCATATACTCTGATTATAGTATGGTTAGGAAAGAAATACCAATCAGTAAAGTTATGTTTGTGACCATGTTCTGGCCTATGAGCAAGAGGCCTCAACATTTCTCTGACCTCTTTGGTCAATCTAGTAGAAGGGCTACCAAGGGAATTCATTATTCTAACTGAGAAATCATCATGGAACACAACATAGTTACAGTTCTGACAATGAGTGTCCCATGTGTAACACCAACATTGTGTAGGCAATCTATGTCTCTTTTGATCAATCATGCTCAAGTCCATCCTACTGGGCCAGTTCCTTATGTTCTGATACAAAATTAAATGACACAAAAAAGAATAATATTTGAACTCCATAGGTGTCTTGTTCTCCCTTATTTGCAAAACTTTGTCATGCAATTTCTTCTCAATAAATGATGCGAAATCATACTCAACATTAACCTCTAGGTTCTATATTCTCATGGCCATCATCATCATGCCAAATGGAATTCTATCTTGGGCATCAATTCCTAGGACTTGACACAAAGCAAAATATGTCCTTTTGAAGTACACAACAAAGTCATCAACTGGAAAAGGCTCAATTGCAGTGGTTGGGATTGAAATCTCTCTATTATTGGCCCCTTTCCTCATGTACATGAGCAACTCATCACTATTATGTGTATTTCTCAGACTGGTATATTCTTGTTCACTCTTCTTTAAGTCAACTTTTGTCGGGCTTGCTTGTTGAGCATGAAGCAATAAATGAGTGTATTTTTGTCCACAACCACTAATGGTGACACATTTGGAAACTTGATAGTTTTGGTGGCTGGATGATAGTGTTGTACCAAAAATCCACATCAATGAATACATTTGGCACCACAAACTTAGCCAAATTTAAATGCCATGGGTTTGCAACTGGTCCCTATCCATCTTTCTTTTCACAAAAATACCAAAAAAGGTTCCATCTTGAGATAGGGACTCTAGCATCCCGACACCCCTCTGCTACATCCTTGAATAGTTTCTTATACCCTTTGTCTACTGAATTTAGCAAAATGTCCAACAGTGACTGTTGAAAGGACCACTTCTTAGGAACAGGGGGTTCAATGCTCTTACTTGCAGACTCAGATTTCTTAGATGCCATAGTTTGATGCTTTTATGAACTAGGGTTTTGATAGTCACTTGCTCTATTAAACCAGTTGAAAACAAAGAACAAACTAAATTCCAACTTTTATGAAGAGTGATGAGGCAGACTTACCTGGTTGGAAGATGGCTGAAGTGTGCACATAGAGCTTAGATTCACTGTCTACAATCACCACTAAATTTTCTTGAATGACGAAATACAAAGCAATTCCAAATTTTAATCTGCTATGGAGCCAGTCATTTCACCATTACTCTGGTTCGTGCCACAAAATTGACAAATCTAAGCATTCAAGTCTTTCAAACACAGACCATTGATTTGGTTCAATCTAATGGTTGGGCGGGCACTTCAAGATTTGCAGTATTTTTATCGATAACCACAATCTCATAGGCATCAATGATAACCACTACGGGGTGGAGACATAGTCATTTCAGCATTTAATACTTTACTGCATCATCACAAGACCTATTTAGATCTATTGCGGGACTGTAGGAGTTTCTGGACAGTTATACCACATCTTTCACCGCTTACCGCCACCCCACAAGCCTTGATACACATCATCATAGGATGACGGGATACATGTTACCTCTTATACCTCATACCACGTTATTGCCAACAGGAGATAGACTATATAGATATCTCCTCTCCTTATTTAAGCTCTGCAAAACCTAGGGGGTATTCCCTATTCAACATCTATGGAATATTTCTGTAAGCTTATTGAGATGCTGATATAAAGTAGATAAATCCTCTCTTGAGTAGACCAAAACTATAAAATAACTACAAAGGGGATAGCTTTGGGCCTTATACCCAGTTGTGAATCAGAGGATTTTGGGTCCTAAACTACTTCTAAATCCTACAGGTTTGTGAATAATATTCTGATTTGTTTTTTGTATTTTGGATGCAAGATAGGAGTTTTGAGTTCAACAAAAGAACAGAGTGGTGCCTATCTCAGGGCAAGGAGTCAACAAGATGTATATATGTGAGTGATTTGCATAAATACAACCGACATTTCAAGTTTCATGGGGATAAGTTGGTATTTGCCTTACAAACACCTCCCGAGATTTAGTATTTAACTATCTCTACTTATGAATATCCTTGTTGCAATATGTTCTTCCCAATATTTAACCAAAAACATTTAATCTGCTCCTTGAACAAAAGTAAAAGATTAGACATTCAATACAGAAAATCTAAATCCCAGAACCTCAGATAACCCTTAGCTATTCAGATTCAAAAGAAAAACATACACAACTTGGAGATAGATAGATGAATACATGCAGTGAAGCATTACTCATATAACATCAACATGAAAATGAAAATATACATGTAACATTCATTGAACATACAACTCATAAACTCACAGCAAAGAGAATAGAACAGCCCAGAAAGTTCTGCATTTTCCTTAGTTCTTCAAAATTTTCCAAGTCTTCAACAACATGAAATGAGTAATATAGTTCCATTATATAATAGGAACGTGTACCCTCAGCAACTAATACATTGTCTTTCAAATTGAATGAATACAAAGAAGTGCCAAAAGGCATTGGAGAAACATTAATTGCATTGAAGGTGTCTACCTATGAAAATGAGACCTAAAATGGATACAAATTACACCTAAAATGCATCCAATCTCAAGTCCAAGGGACCTCAAGATTGGACTAAATCACTACTATGCTTTTATATTAAAACATGCACCCTATCTAAGCAAACTAGTGATGATATGTCCTAAATGGATGATAAACTAAACTAGACTATGTTGAATTGCACTAAGAGCTATAGATGTGAGCACTCAAATTGACAGCATAATATTTCACAAAAATGACTTGTTCCAAATGGGAGGTGGAGACCACAATTTATAGATTTTTGGAGATAGGATTGGAGGGCTAGGATCAATTTTAAGGATTAATGGTGGAGATTGCTTGAGGATCCTCAAGCAAGGAGAATTGGACAAATGACATGATTGGATTGGATGAAAATGTTGCCCCAAGATTCAAGGGATGATCAATGGATGAGAATGCAAGTTTGAATGGATGGATGGTCAAGATTGAGTAGGTGTATGACATGTAAGGACTCATTTATGAAAAGGTAAGGCTTGGATTTTGTGAGGAATTTTAAATTCCATGAAGAGGACAAGTGGAATTTAAAATTAGAAGAATAGTGTTCAAATAGTACCACATGGAATTTTAAATTGGAGTGAATGGAGTGGGGTGGAAGAAAGAGGACAAATGTATTCAATTTGGAAGATTTGCCCATGCTTCCAAAGTACCACTTGTCATGTACATGTGTGCACATTAGATAACAAGTGGACTTCTAGAAACATGGGGGTTTGTAATGATAAATTAATTAAAATTAATTCATGTGCACATGGATTAGAAGAAAATAATCATGATTACAAAAAGTAATCAAATGTGCACAAAATAGAGAATTAAATAAATATGATAATTTATTTAATTTTGGGATGAACTATAGTAAAAAATATTTAATTTTCAAACTATAGTAGAAGAATTGATTTTTATGACATGATAAAGGTGCAGAATAAATTAATTAAATAATTAAAAATTATTTAATTAATAATTGGATTGGACGAAGTGATGCGGGTGAATAAGGGTTGAATGCGTGAGTGGATGAAGTTGGTTGTGACCATTTTTAGGTGTCTACAGAAGGAAATAGAAAGGAAGGAGTGGTTGGCCTTGAGAAACATGAGGAGCTGCCTGGGGACCTGCATTGTTGTGGTTGGAAGCTAATAGCCAAGTTATCATTCTTTAGATCCATATCTGTCCTCCCACCCACCATATGTACTTTCTACTGGCCAAGGAAATGAGATGATTTCTGCTATCTTTCCATTGTGGTTGACATACTATGCATCTAGGATACTTTTGACACTTTTACCAAATAATTCAAATGTAATGTCTACCACGTGCAGTCTTTCAAGTGTCCAACTTAACACATGCAGAGCTGGGTCTCCTTTATCGCAACAAGCTGGAATTAACTAATTACCATTATCGATGACTTCCTTCCTCCACTTGTTCATATCTTTTGTTGTCCCATCAGCTTCTAAAATATGAGGTAACCATTTTGTGTCTAGCTTTTCAACTGCTTACATTTTATCCTTTAATATTGTATCCAATTTTAATTGATAAGCAACCACCTCAAATTTTTTCAGCATTCCTGCTACCAATTACATCTTAGGAGGAGTCTCTAGATCATATCTATAACACCTAAGAAAGTCTCTAATTATTCCAATCCCTGGTAGCCAGCTGGTCTTCATAGTTGATAGCCTCTGTTTGTCTTATTCATGTTTTTCACGTGCTATCCTTAACAAGGAGTAAGACTTATGGGATTCCTCCAACCTAAGGAGTAGGGGTGTTTGACACCCTCTTGATGATCACATTACCAATCAATTCCTCCAAACCTACCTTTGGTTTCTTATCATTTGTGGCCAATGCCCAGATAGCCAAGGTATCAAATTTAGGGTCAAAGATAGCACCCTGCAATGCCCTCTTGGCCTGTTCTCCACTTACATCTGCATCATCCCTGGTAATGGTATCAAATGCAATAGCATCTGATAGTGTCCAGTGTGGCAATAGCAGGATTTTTCTTTTCTTCACAAGTGCTCTCCCTTCTTTAGGAGTCATGGCTCTGATATCCTTGTTCACTTCACTCAAAACCCTCCTTGTGAGCATCATATTCTGAAGAGTTTACACCACTTTTTTCTTCTTCTATCCTTTTCTGGAACTCCTCACTCCTCATTCTCAACACAAAGGATTTGAACTCTGGAGTGGCAATAAATGCATCATCAGAGATAAATTGATTACATGCTACTTCCCTTACATCTTTAGTGTCCACCTCATTGTTGATTGTGGATCTTGTCAACCTATTCTCTAGGGAGGCATACGATGCTATCCTTGGGGGAGAATGCAATTGATGTCGGGACTATGGGTCCTGTTCCTCTACTACCTCTTCCTCCAGATTCACAACTTCCATTTCTTCTACTGTCTCCAGGTCAATTATCTTTGTTCTCTTTGGGGCAGGGGCATTAGGGGAGTCAGGGGAACTTTTCCTAATGTACATGCCCCTTGAACTACTTGGCTGATATGTGGGCCTTTCTTCTCCAATAGGTGCCTCAACAGTCAATTCATCTCATTTAGCAAAGAACATTTTGATTCTTTCAATGGGGTTTTGGATTTCAATGAAAGCCCCTTGATATGCAGGGTTTACATTCTTCTTCCTTTTCTCTGCATCCATTATCAATTTCCATTTATTTCTCAAGAAAAACACTTGCTGCATTTATTCACAATTTCTGACAGTATCCTCATCAAGAAGGACATGGTATGGATATGCAGGCCTACTAATTTTATGCCTTGTGTCATGAATAAAGCCTTCAGGATCAAAGAGCCTTATTTTCTCCATATTCATCCCGTAACATTGCAACATGAAACCAATCTAGTCTAACCACTTTTATCAATTGTAATAAAATCATGAAGCTTCAAATATGCTAGGATAAGAGATACCTTCTTATGCTTTCTAAAATGGTCCTTATCTGCTTCATTCAGTTGTCTGATGATTTCCATAAATCCTATTCTTATGGGCACAAATTTTGGTAAGGAATAGGGTGGAGACTCACACCCATAGATTCTAATACAAGTTGTATTTTCATGTAAAAACCAATCTCCCCAATTGTCATTGATATTCAGATGGGGGTTCTTTCCATTGGTCTCAAGAAATCCTTAATATCCTTTGGTATCCTTTCTACAGTTGGCTCCAGGAATCCCAATACTTTCCTCACAAAATTCTCCTTAAAGGTGACATAGCTAGCATATTTGAAGTGTGTGTCTAGCATGCAGGTTCAGATCTAAACTAGCATGGCATTACCTTTTGCATCAGTCATTCTCAAATGCAATTCCTTACCCCAATGGCCAGATAGAGAAAACAGGATCATGTGGCACAGTAATGAATACTAAGTGAATTTTACATGGGGACCTAGAGTGTACATATTATTCTTAATGGCCATCATCTGTTCATGCATCTTCTTTGACAAGTAACCTGCATAATCATATGACTTCTCAGCTTCATAATCTTGGATATATACTACCATCATCATTAGAGGCACCGAAATTCTATCTGATGCATCTCTCCTGAGCACATGACATAAGATATGATAAGTTTTAACAAAATATTCCATGAACAGGCTACATCAGAGAGGTTCCTCTTCTGTGTCAGGGATTTGGATCAAGGCTCCAACAACCCCTTCAATCTAGATGCTTGGCCAAGTTGTAAGATCTATATGCATACCTAAGACCTTTGTATTTTTCTCTAAAAGCATTCAAGTCTATAGGTATACCAGCAATATGATTAAGATTGAAGATAGTAGCAATGTAGCCCTTTGTGAATCTAATGATAACATTGCCATTTCTAGATAACACAGACATGGTCTTAGGGTTATACCTAGCTTCTATAGCTCAGACCAAGTCTGTGTTTATCAAGACATTAGGGCATATCAATTTGGCTAAATCTAATGTCCAAGCATGGTAGACTGGGGCTCTGTAATCAATTTGTTTGTGCCAATGCTCAAACAGACTCTAAGCAAACACAGGGAGCCTAGCATCTTTACAAGCTATACAAAGGTCATATATTTTATCATTTCTACCAACCTCTCCTAAATTTGTCAAAGGTCTTTTAGATGAACTAGGACATTAAATCATGATGTCTTCATCTAGGCTGCGTTTTGAGGTCAAAGCTTGACCTGACTGACTCATTTTGTGTTTTATGCAGGCAACCTATGGTTTATGCAATTAATGATTGCCCTAAAAGTCTCAAAAAACTCTTACAAATAGAAAAATAAGTGCAAGAGAGAGACAATGACTTACTAGTTTTGAACATCGCAGAGGCTTTGAATTGCTTCTCTTTGCTTGCTCTGATGATTCTCTGGTTCTGAACGCGATTGCTCCTTGAAGAATGACAGGAAATACCTTGAATCATGCTGTTATAACATCAAATTCCTATACCACTCTACATATTAATGGAGGTCGTGGCAACCATAAATCTACTCGTGCCACAGTCACTTGAAAATCTTCATTGTTGGCATTTTTAAATTTGGACCGTTGATCATTTGTTACCTTTCTAAAATCCATGGCCTCAGTTCACTGACCAAATTTGACAATCTTAGTCATCTTAGTTGACAAGTCATCACTCAATGGGAATGACTAGATGTGTGTCACCTTTTCGCAGAATCGCAGTCGAGGAGGGCCCACCATGTACCTATTGCGTGATGGTGTGACATAGCACCTATGCACCTTTATTACACTTGCCTTTAGTCGGTGGATGCCACATGTCATCTCGCCATCTCATGGTGAATATTCCTTTTGAGAAGATTCCCTTGCGCTGGCGCGCAACCGTTAGATCTTAAGCTTGTTCAATGGGCCATCAATACTTTGACATGTAGTCGTGGATAGTTGGGTTAAGGCAGACACTTCGTAGGCAAAGGTTACATGGACAAGTGGCAACCTGTCGTGACGTCATGACTGGGTATGATGTCATCTTGACATGCTCCGTGATGGTGCAATTTTCATTTTAAAAGACTTTAGGACTTGCTGGCAGCAATAGGTAACGACTAGGCTAAGGGGCCAGTCAACCCATGGACATCAAGACTTAAAGTTGTAACTTAAAGGATCGACAACCAACAATAAATGGTCAACACCAGAATATAACAACAGAGTGCATGACCTAGAGAAAATGGGGAAAGGGCTTTCAAAACTGGATAGTTAGAAAATTTTTAAAACCTAAAACACTAACCCTAGGGGTGAACCACCACCTTGTTTCACTAATGACAATTTACTTTCAAGTTTTCTGTTGACTTCAGAATAGATTAAGGAGCTTATGTAATTTTGTCAATTAAATCATCCACTTTACTTAATCCAATCTGGCATATGATTTGGATTAATGTTTTCTATAAATCTTTAAACCCTACTCCTAAAAGAGAAAAACAAAATTGGATTTTGAAAATATATACAAGGGAATGATTTTCAAAAGAGAATGACCGGTGCCTACCACATGAGGAGTTTGTTTATCTTTAATTATTTTTCATATATATCCTTAATTGTATCTATGCCATGTTATCTTGTGATAAGTACTTGAGTAAGACCATCAATGAAAAATGAAGTGGACATATTATCATCTATATTATAGCTAATTGATTGCACAAATATTTCAATTTATCATCGATCTCATGTTTCTATTCATTTTCAACACTTTTAATAAAGACATCATGATCATAATGTTCTTCTTCATCATTAGAATGCAACATGTGATCGTCATAGGAAGTAGGAGAAAGAGATAGTCATGTTTGCAAGGTGAGGGTTTGACCTAGTACTTTGTTGAAGGGGACATAAGGATCCTAGATGTTTCTTAGGAATGCAAAATTAAAGGCATGGGTTGTTTCCAACAAATGCAAACCACAAAAATCTCAAAATAAAAAATCAATATTTTTTTATCCTAAACATAGGCATGGAAATTGCGAGTTCAAAAAAATGTGGGGAAATAAATCATACCCTATAATAGAAGATTTAAGTCCAATCCTAGATTTAATTAAACTTTAAAGTACAAGGAGTTGAAAGTAGAATAAAATATTGAGATATTAAGTAATTAAGATAGAGAAATGAAATAGTTGAGAAGAAATACAAAACTTATTTGATCTTTTTAGCATGATGTCAAATGTGAAGTATGTGATTAACTAATGCATTATGAAAAAAGAATGAAAACTAGGATTTTCTACTAGAATAATGATCATGAGATTGTGGGAGTGATTAACTAATTTTTTGCATCCCTTCTTCACTTGTCCTCTTTTTCCATATTTCCAAAACTTTACTCTTATCTTCCTAGGGATTGTAGATTTTCCTCTTGACTTGGATTGATATTTATACCATTCCCCTTTAGATCCACTTTTGTCCTTGGGGCTTTGCGGAACATGCAAGGCATCCTTAGAACCTTCATCATTGAACTTTCTCCTCATATGTAAACCAAAACACATTCTAAACACTAAACCCTAAACCTCTAAACCTTAACCCCTAAACCATAAACTCTAAACTCTAAATAATGCCCCTAAACCTTAACCCCTAAACCCTAAACTCGAGCAACCCTAAACCCCTATCTCCCTTATCTCCCTATCTCTATCATCCCTCTACCTTTCAATCCTTCTCCCTATTTCTCTAGACATCTTGCTCACTATCTATCTCCATATTGCTCCCCTTTGCCTCCTCTATCTCTCCTGATCTATCTCCTCTCTCTCTCTCTCTAGCTATCTCTGAACCGGCTGAGCAACCCTAAACCCCTAAACCCCAAACCCCTAAACTCTAAATCCAATCAAATCTAAACCTCTATCTCTATATCTCTCCCCTATCTCCCTATCTCTATCATCCCTCTACCTCTCTCTCTCTCTCTTATCAATAAAGCAAATGGAAACAAGAAAACTAGGACATGAAAATATGGATGAGGATATAAATTGGCAGGATGAAATGGAAACAAGATAAAAATAAAGTTCCTTGGATGATAAGAATGATGAGAGGAGAGGTGGAAAATAGTAAAATAGGGAAAATTTGGTGGGATCTAAAGGGAAATTGGAAAGGAAAAGGAAAACTAGCTAGGAAAGCTTATAGGAAAAGGATTTAACTAGGAGGTAGATAGGTCAGAGAGAGAGAGAGAGTCCTAGTTTTCTTGAGAGATAGGGAGAGATAGCTAGGTAGAGAGAGATAGAGAGGAGACAGATAGGGAGAGACAAAGGATACAGAGGGGAGAGATAGGGAGATAGAGAGTGACTGGTTCCCGATGTCTAAAATGCTCAAGAGTGGAGAAGATTAGACGAATGTGACAGAGATGGTAGCCAACAATTTGTGCTTGGTTGTGTTCACTTCCATGTCCTCAAAGGAAGATACTAAAGGCATTGCATATCAATGGAGATATGTTGTTGAAAATGACCGTGAGTAACATGACTCTTAATAGTTATTTTCTTGAGACATTTGCATCATGTCATAGAACCTACAATGTATTGGAATCTGTGTGTGCATTAATCCAAAGGTCTTACTAAGGTGTTTAATGAAGCGGGGTTATCTAAGTACTAGTTCCCAGTGTCTAAAATGCCCAAGAGTGGGGAAGATTAGCCAACTGTGATAGAGATGGTAGCCAACAATCTGCACTTGGTTGTGTTCACTTCCATGTCCTCAAAGGAAGATACTGAAGGCATTGCATATCAATGGAGATATGTTGTTGAAAATGACCGTGAGTAACATGACTCTTAACAATTATTTTCTTGAGACATTTCCATCATGTCATAGAACCTGCAATGTAGTGGAATCTTTGTGTGCATTAATCATAGATTATATTTTTGTTGTGTGTTCTAGTTCTAAGTGTAAGTGAGTTGGATCTTGTACTATGTGGTGGTAAGTCATTATATTGTATTTGCGCCTGGTGTAAAAACACTAATTTTTAAGTGGTTTGGAGTTCATTCAACATGTCTGTTCCATAAAAAAATAGAGCTTTGGAATTTAATTTCTAACACATTATAGGAATCTGCATCTAGTTAAAGAAACTTCTAATAACCATGACCATGTTTCTTTTTTCTACATCTGAATGTCCAACATATTGTGTAGAGGAGTGATGGAAGGGGAGATTTTGATGCCATAGACAAGCTTAATGGTAGATCTTTATGTGGATGCAATACTGTCACTGCTTGCCAGGTTTCTAACTCTAACATTTGCTTCTTGCTATAAATGTTTCCTTTGGTATCCAATGCTCTTATTAGTGAACTTTTAAGCATTGTTAAAATTTTAGCAAATAGATAGTTTCCTTCCACATCAAGAATTCTCAAAAAAATTCAAAGGAAAGCTACTAAAATTTGCTCATGGCTGTTTGAATCGAAAGGGATCTAGGATCAACTTTATGTATCGATTTTATGATTATCTTTTTAGTTGGCATGAAGTTGAAAAACATGGGCATAAGATGCCTGAGTCTTAAAAGATCAATTATATTTTCCAGCCAGGGGCAGCAAATGGAGTCTATAAAAATGTACTAGTTCCTTCAATATCATCTCCTACAACACATAGTTCCTCAATTTCTACCCAACCTCTACAGGCTTCACAGGCTTCTCTCCCCCATTTACTTAGTTTGTGGATCTGGTACATATATATTGCAATATCATCATTTGCCACAGATAGATTTTTCTAATCTATGAAAAAATGATGCTTCTTTTCCTCTTCCTACCGAGCAATAAAATGGATGATGTGCTATCAATTCATATCTTTGTTATGTTCACATCTAGCTTCCTTTTAGACACCAAATAGAACAGCTACAGTTTCATGATTTAGATTACTGCTAGCTAGTTTACCAGTTCTCTGTGAAAGATTTTCATAGATGAAGACCAAGATAATTTTTGTGCTTTGCCCTAGAATTTGAATGATGGAATATATAGTGCAAGCTGTTTAGAATTGACTTGGCAATGTGTAAAAAATCTAAGGTTTGTTGCATGAATGTTTTAGAATTTGAAAAATGATTGTTAGGCGAGAGGGTTAGTAGTTGTTAGTTAGGGATAACTTTGTAACCATGTAGCATTTACATGGAATATTAATAGAAAAGTATTGTGATGATCTACCCCTAAATGAGAATCTTAAATAATTTAATACAATATATGTAGTTTTTCCACAACATTCAACTTAACTTATTTTACAAAACTCTGACATAAGAGAAACCTGAGACAACCCTAAATTCTTATATCCATACCAATCATCATACATAAGAAAGACCAAATCTATATTGATCCAAAGTTAAAAGTTACAAAATAAGCTTTATTGAATGACACATTTTTGAAAAAAATAAAATACATCTTTATATAATGGCTAAAGTGCAATAAAAAAACAATTTATTTAGGATAATGAGCTGGGATTGAAACTATTTGGAATAAGTGTATTGAAATAAATATGCATTTTAAATAATAAAATAAAGGTAATAAGCTAGAATTTGAATGATAAAATATATAGTGCAAGATGTTTAGAATTGACTTGGCAATGTGTAAAAAATCTAAGGTTTGTTGCATGAATGTTTTGGAATTTGAAAAATGCTTGTTAGGGGAGAGGGGTTAGTAGTTGTTCATTAGGGCTAACTTTGCAACCATGTATCATTTACATGGAATATTAATGGAAAAGTATTGTGATGATCTACCCCTAAATGAGAATCTTAAATAATTTAATACAATATATGTAGTTTTTCCACAACATTCAACTTAACTTATTTTACAAAACTCTGACATTAGAGAAACTTGAGACAACCCTAAATTCTTATATCCATACCAATCATCATACATAAGAAAGACCAAATCTATATCGCTCCATTGTAAGACAAAGGTTAAGCTTAGGGTTAAAATAATGTTGTTTAGATGTTGCAACTATGCTTGCAATAATCAAGGTAGGGTTAGGGATAAAATTAGGGTTATGATTACATTTAGAACTAGAGTTAGGGTTAAAATTAGGGTTAAAGTTTAGTTAGAATTAGGGTTAGAGTTAGCATTAGAGTTAGTGTCACAATTAGGGTTAGAATTATAGAGGTAAGTTTATGGTTAGAATTAGGGTTATCATTATTATCAAGATTAAGGTTAGGGTTAGCGTTATAGTTACAATTTAGGTTTGAATTATAAGTTATGGGTTGCGTTGTAACCCTAACTCTAATAAACTAGCTTAATTTAGGGACATTATGTTAAGAATTAGGGTAGGTTTATGGTTAGGATTAGGGCTAAAATGCTTATATAAATGTCCCTTGGTAGTTGTAGGTCGTTGATTTTTGAAAACTCCAAGTTTTCACCCAAAGTTTGGTTTGCATGCCCTGCATTGGTCTCCTCTGGCTTCACTAGCCCAAGTCGACCTCTAAGCGGCCTCTTCCAGTCTCCAACACCCATTTCGGGATCATTGTATTTCTTGCAGGCATTTCATCCACCGAAATCTAGTCTCAATCTCTCCATAAACGTTTATATCACCAGTGGTTTCCGAAGTCAAGGTCAAGTCGCTTGTTGTAGATATCTTCCATCAAAGCTTCATGGCCATTATTTCCCTACAAGGTCTCCATCAACACTACAAGTCATGCTCTTAATCGACATTTTTTTTGACCATGAACAAAATATATACCACCAATTTTCTATTGCAAGAAGAGGGGATAATGAACCTATGAGTGTGTTTAATATTTGGTTCCATAAACTTTACACTAATCTCAAGGTCCTTATTACCAAGAGGAAGAAGTTATTATTTAAACATATCTTAGGGCTTTGGATAAATTGACCTCAACATTTATGAAAAGAAAAGTTGAGGCCCTAGATTCTTTAGCACTAGTATATGTTGAAGACATTAAATTGTAATAGGTGTTATTCCCATTAGGTCTAGGGGTTGTTGGATCTTTGCCTTCATTAGAATTGCCTGGGATGCCCAATTAGTCAGATTTGGTATGCTTTAAAATCATGACACTCCATTATAAAATCAGATCTATAATCAAGTAGCATTAAACTAAGTGATACCACCACCTATACCCACTTGGTCAAATCAGTAAAGTGTTAATACCTACAATACTACTATTTTCTCCATAAACTAGCAAATTGATCCTTGATTCTTTAATCCATAGGGAGCTAGGAGTCCAATGCCTATTCAGTAGGTAATCTCCAACAATTAGATGGTCACACCTTCACCTAATACATCCATAGGTTGACTGACATCTCATAAACAATTTACTAACTCAAATTAAAAAATGGAGCATTGTAAGAGTATGGTGAATAAGTTGTCTAATGATTTCATGCAATTGTAAAGGAAAGTATAACAAAATCAACGTCCAGGAATTCCTCAAAAGAGGGGATACAATTTATAGAGGCCTAATAGAAAATGAAACATAAGGCCAAATAATGGAAAATTCTCAACCCATTAGAAAATACAAATCAAAACACAAATGGCACATGGACAATAGTTAATCTCATTGATCTATAATTGAATTCTTGGTGTAGGCTCCATAAAACAACTACACATTCGAAGGTAAATTGTCCTAAGTTTAAGTCAATGTCTAGTAATTTTCAAGAAGAGATCGATTATCTAGACATTGTGCCTACAAAAGATGAAAAGGGAACAAACAACTTTGGGACAACAGTGCTAGAGACATATGAGTTTCCTTTCAAAGAAGATAATGAACTAGAAATGAACTTGGATGAAATCCAAGCATAACAACAATATCAACAAGGTAACAATTACATGCTGAGGAACAAGGTCAAGAACCCACTCATTACTTCCACTCCTACCAACTAACATACCCCACCTAATCCAAATGCAAGCAACAATCAAATTCCACCAAAAGGCTCTAGGTCCATCTCCATATCCTAAGTAGAATGTAGCTACTTCATCAATAGATAAGGTGGTAGAATCATTCAAACCCAACTATGACATAGTAGAGGACCTTAAGAAATAAAAGGCTAATAACAATATTTGGGAACTATTACAAATGCCCATATAGAAAGAAAACTTGTGGCAATTTTTGGGAATACAAAAGGTACTTTCAACATGAAAGGAAAAATGACAACCTTAGTTGATTCAAAAGGACAAGAGAAGAACAAGTTAAGATTTCCAATGCACATGTGGTCATTTGCAAAGAAAAGGTAGATTCACACCATTCCTCTTAATAGTCTATATTTTTAGTAAAAACCTTAACAATTATTTGTTAGCCTTGGGTGATTCAGGTAAGGTAATGCCTTTTCAATATTTTAGAGGTTAGGTTTAACCTTGACCAAGTTAAACCAAAAAGTTACTCAATTGGATTAAATAGAAGTTAATGTAGTAGGAGAATCAAATAATGTTCATATGTAATTAGCTTCTAATTGATGTGTTCAATAATACATTGATATACAATTTGTAGATATTCTTAAAGCATATGGTATGTTGCTTAGTAGGGATTGGTCTAAATATTTGAATGGTTAACTTGCAACCAATTTTCATATATGCATGACTTCCTTGGAGAGGTTACCTAAATCATATCAAAATTGACAAAGAGCCATAGATGAAGCATTTAATCACAAATGCAATAAGCCAAATGTGATATTATACTTGCAAACTAAGATGGACATATATGCCTTTGAAAGGTATGAAAAAGAATATGATATAACTATTAGGATCAACTAACACTATGTACAACCAATCCTAAATTTATCAAATAACTTAACTCAAAGACTTAGGACAATGGGTTTCAAAACTATCCCTTGATGTTTTTCTCAATGTGTGCAAGAACAATAGCTCACTCATCAAGTTCTGAAGCTTAGCAAACTCATCTTTATACTCAGAAAAGTGGAATCTAACCAATATGAGCTCATATTTAGGACAGAAAATTAGAAATTGAGGCAACTCGTGATGATCATGATTAATCCATACACATGTATTTTTACCCCAATCTTCATAATCAAAAAGATAATCATCACAACCTATTAAAAAATTCAGAGATACAACCTAGTTTGTCACATGTCATTGGCTAAAAGTACAAGTTTGTCACATATTGGAATATCATCTAATGCGACCTCATTTTCAAGAGAAATCATTCATTAGAAAAGTATCCCACCATTGTTCATCTATAAAAATCTCAAAAGAACACTCACAATCATCGAAATCAAAACTATCCAAACTAAAAAAGTCATCATTATGTGCATCAATAGGATTAGAATCATCAAAACATGATACACAAGAATATGCTTTAGATCGATCCATTAAACTTAATTAACAATGTCAAAATCATAAGTATACATCCTTGATTTGTCTTCTTGTCAATGTGGAAGTGACCCATGGTTTTGGGAAACAACATTAGGACATTCAAGACTCTCTTGTACTCTCTCATCTAAATTTTCAGTTATCTCTCCTTGTAGCAAAGCATTCTCATTGTCCTCTTTAATATAACCGATTGTACCACCATAAAACTTAGTCCCATTTATGCTACAAATCTAATACAACGGATCCTCTTTCAATCATGTGTTGTCATTATCTCCCTTTTGGCCATTTACCACTAAAAATAATTTTGAATTGCATTCACTTGGCTATCATTGGATAAGTGTTCAAATGTTTCAATGTCTTCTAAAATTTTACAACTATCATCTCTTTGTTTCTTTAAGAAAATGGATTCTCTTTGCTACACTAAACCCCATGTTTTAGTCCTTTTTATCATGAAACTTAGTCAAGGAATTACCAACATATCTATCATCACAATTAGTCCTTAATCACCTCTTTCTAGGCTATTTGGAACGTCTAATTCAATATTAAATTGTTTCTGTTTATCTTCATCATGGTTTTCTTCAAGTCTTTCATCATCATGTTGGCTTCAAATGTTAGGTGGTACTTTGTCTATTCACATTTCAAACATATTCATCAAGGGAAAGGAGTCTTGATTAGTTGTCCCAGCACTCAGACTAATTGTCACATCGTTGCTAGTAAAACCAAGGACATTCTCCTAATGTTTTAAGGTTTCACCATGGTTAGGATTGCATAGAATGCCATAAACCTTTTGAGTTTCATCATGGCGAAATAAGAGATAAGCATTCAACATGTCCTCTTCATCTATGTCATTAATAAGATCTAGGCATAGATTGTCATTTCATCCTTTACTTCTAGGGATCATGTCTAAATCACCAAGTTTGGAGTCATTTATGTTGGAATTAGACCAGACAAATGAGAGGGGGGTGAATCAGTTGTCCACAATAATTATTTTTCCTTCTCTTTAACCTTCTTTATTATCTTACTATCGGATGAATGATGTAAACATTAAAGCATAGATCGATAACATAAGAGCAGAAATATAATCAACATACTTGACACCAAGATTATGACGTGGAAACCCGGTTAAGGGAAAAACCATGGTGGGGGTTAACCCACAAAGATTTGTACCCTGTTAAAAGTACTTTAGAAAAATAGAAGGCACATGCCTTTGGGCTCACTACCCATAGCTCACTGCTCAAAAGAGAGGCTCACTACCTACATAATTTATTTAGAATAGAAAGGAATAACTGAGAAATAGCATCTACTTCATGCCTGATTCAGTTTCAATGAATGCTCAAATATTCTGCTTTGCCTCGAATTCTTCTTCACACTCTGTATTGCTCTCGCTCCTTTTCTTCTCTGCTCTGCTCCTAATCCTTTATTCAAATTTTATCTGATTTGCACAAGGATGATTTTCAATGACTCTTCAACAAGTACTTATATGCTTCATCAACCTTGGAATGATCAACAAGGTCGGAAAAACTTGACTCGGATCATCACACTGTCAGCCAAACACAACAGAGACTTGAATATGCTTCTACAACCACTTCACACTTCATAAAAATTCCCTTAAGGCATCCGCAACATGCTAGGAACATACGATCGGCCAAGACTGGGAAGAACATCAACCTTAAAGAAGAAATATTCAATTAACAAACTCAAACTTCAATGTGGACCTCCAACATAGTAGCCATACGATCTAGAGACCTCCACAAACACATTGAAATCACCAATAACATTCACTCTAAACCAGATTACCAGAAAAATTTGAATATTCCTCTGGAACCTCAAGAACACTCTCTATCATGACTGTCAAACTACAAGGATAGTGATATAGAGACAAATTGGATAGGAGAAGATGGACAAACTAGACAAGGTTCTACTACACCTACAAGCCCAAAAATAAAGAATTTTATGCAAAAGTGGGAACAACAGAAATAAACTCAATGATCATCATGGAAATGTTGGTTTGGGATGTTAGGGGACCCATTCCATCTATTGGCCAAGGTAGATTAGACTTCGGGTTGGTACTTCCTTCACAAACCCCCAAAATGGCTTGTAGCCCTCCAAAATGACAATAGTCCAAATAAATTTTGACTCAGACCTCCAAACCCAGATCTTAGACAATCAGTAGATACCCATTATGGCCCTCTATCACATATCCCAAACTTGGCATAGGTTGTTTTGGACGGAATATCTCAACCAATAACCCCTTTCAGTGACCTAAAGCCCCAATTAGGCCAAAATTACTAAGAGAGTACCTTCAAATGCAAGCCGAGAACTCAACCAAGGGTTTGAAAACTTAGAATGCATGCTAAAACAAAGGATTTTGTGGGTTTCAAACTTCTACTTTCTGTTGTTCCAAGAATTACCTCCTAGGTTCCTCCAAATAGCTTAATACATGGTCTTATTAAGCCCTTCTTAACAAATCTTGCACAAATCAACTCTACCACCCCTGCAATCAATCAAAACACTCAAATGCAATTGAATACATCCATCCCATAGGTCTTATTGCTTTGGAAGACTATGGGATGGTCCATTCCTCATGGTTGGAGGCAAAACCCTTGTTTAGGGTTCTATGAGACTGTTTTTGAGTAAAACCTTATAACTCCCTTATAATGTAACTTCAAGACACCAAATTACATTCAAATGCAAGTTAGTTCAACCTACTAATAGTTTAGAACATGAAGAATTGAAGACTATGTTGTACCTGCCCAGTGTACGGCCTGTAGAGGGCGAATTTTTAGAAAAATAGAGTTCTGTGAAGAGCAGTCCCAAATCACATGTATATAGATTTCTTTATCCTCAATATTATGAGCACAAAATAGTCTTAATTGATAGTCACTTCTTAATACTCCATCTTCAAATAGCCTAGACTCCATGACAGGGCCGTACAACAGAATGGTACGGACTGTTATGCAGAAAATATAGAAAAATTCAGAAAATAGCAAAAGGACAACAGAGAATGGTGTTTGTATTGCTTCTAACTTCTCCTCCTCCATACATTTTACATGTTCAAGGTTATATGGACTTGCAACTACCTTGACAACTCCATGTAGGGCAGTTTGGTTGATGGTTGGAGCCATAACCAATTCGAATTCTCTTGGCAATTTTTGGACAGCAACTACCCTATTTTAGCCTTCTAAACTAATTACAATCCTTCAACATAGAGGCATCGATGCTTATGACTTTTTTAGGACTTGTTTATGACTTGACAATGTCATCATGCCTTCTAACACTTGATATGCCTTAACAAGGCTTATAAACATGAAGACTTACATGACTGCCTTTTATGGCTTTATGATAGTAGTTTATAGACATTTGGACATAGTCCTTTACAACATGGCATGATAGCCTTATTAGATCATGAGAATGGTCTCTAGGACCTTATGAAAGCAACAAAAAAAAATGAAGATAAAAAACAAGACATAAATCTCTTGGTGCTCCTGCACCAGATAGCTTGCGGACCTCCAAACCATGAACCACTAGAGTTGATGATACACACTGACTTCCCAAACATGCCTTCAGATCCACAAACCAAGATATTTCACTGCGGAGCAATCCAGACCAACTTACTATCACATTGTCTCTTCTGAATACTGTAAAATTTGGTTCTACTTAGATGGCCATAACTTCTTCAGATCTTCATGCAAATGTCTCAATTCTTGACTGGAGCAACCTCTAACAATCCTGTACATAGCCATAAGGTCCACATGCATTTATTATTTTTAATTTTCTCAATATCCTCAACAATCTAGTCTTCTATATAGACAACAAAATAGGATACAGTTGACATCAATGATAACACCACTTAGACACATAGTTGCAATAATCTCCCCCTTTGTCATTGATGGCAACATATGATGTGAAAAACTAAATTTAACCATCAAGACATGAACTTCTCCCCTTTCTCTGCTCATTTTTGCAACTGCTTCCTTTACTGTTCCCCCTTACATCAGCCATTAGTTTTTCACATGACTTCTCTCCCCTTTTGACATCAATGGCAAAGGGCACATATTCACTATCTTTTCTCCCTTTTTTCTTCAGATTGATCACAAAATTTGATATTGACTACTCCCCTTTTGAGGAGTACCTTCTTAACATCAATCTGGATCACAAAATATGACTATAAATTCCACTGGATTGATGCACCATAGTGCATCTTAGTTCTGATCAGGAGGGGTAATTACCCCTAACTTCTCTCTGAGATACTCAAAAGGATCTTTGGGAAAAGGATTAGTGAAGATATCCACAATTTGATCTTTGGAGGACACAAACTCTAGGTTGACTTCATTCTCATTAACTTTCTCTCTCAAGAAGTGAAACTTGATAGATATATGCTTTGTGTTTAATTGCAATACCGAATTCTTGGAAATGCTTATAGCACTTGAATTATCACAAAAGATTGTGACTGGCTCCTCAAACACAACACTGATGTCCTTCAACATTTGCTTCATCCACAGAACTTGAGAAAAATTATTTGCTATAGCTATATACTCTGCCTCTGCAGTAGACAGAGAAATTGCTTCTTGCTTTTTACTCATCCAAGAGACCAATCTTCTTCCCAAGAAGAATGCACCACCACTAGTACTTTTTCTGTCATCCACATCTCCTACCCAATCAACATCTGTATATGCATGAAGAGTAAAATCATTGTCCTTTGGATACCATAGTCCTTAACCAACTGTCCCCTTGAGATATCTGAAAATTCTTTTGACTGCCACAACATGGGATTCTTTTAGATCAGCTTGAAATCTGGCAACAAGTCCAACTACATTCATGATGTTAGGTCTGGTCTGAGTTAGATAGAGCAATCCTCCAATCATTGATCTATATCTTTTCTGATTTTCCTTTGGAGAGTCATCATCTTTGCTTAGCTTGCATCCGGTTACCATAGGAGTACCTACTGGATTTGAGTCTTCCATTCCAAACTTCTTCAATAATTCTTTCACATACTTGGACTGAGATATGAAGATACATTTATCTGACTGAACAATTTGCAGACCTAGGAAGAAATTCATCTCACCAAACATTGACATCTCAAACTCACTTTTCATCTGATCAACAAATGCTTTGCACATGCATTCATTTCCACCAAAAATTATATCATCAACAAAGACCTCAACAATTAGAATGTCCTCATGATTTATCTTGAAGTACATATTATTATCAGTAGTACCTTTGCTAAATCCTAGCTTAAGCAAATGCTTATCCAATCTGGCATACCAATCTCTTGGAGCTTACTTGAGTCCATACAAGGCTTTTCTTAGTCTACAAACCATATCTCCTTAGTCAGACAATTGAAATCCTTCCGGTTGCTCAATGTATACTTCTTCCTCCAAATCTCCATTTAGAAAAGCTGATTTGACATCCATTTGATAAACTTTAAAATCTTTGAAAGCAGGAAAGCAAGAAATAATATGACTACTTCTATCCTTGCCACTAGAGAAAAAGTTTCTTCAAAATCAATTCCCTCCACTTGAGAATAACCTTTAAATACCAACCTTGCCTTGTTTCTTACAACCTCACCATCTTCATTCAGTTTATTTCGGAAGACCCATTTGGTTCCAATCACATTTTTGTCCTCAGGTCTAGGAACAAGATCCCAAGTGTGATTCTTTTCAATTTGCATCAATTCTTCTTCCATTGTCCTAACCCAGTTTTCATCATTGCAAGCTTCACTCACTGATTTAGGTTCAATTTTTGAAATCAAACAAATCTCTTCTTGTTCTTCAACAAATCTTCTCCTACTTCAAACACCTCTATTTTTATCTCCTATGATTTGATCTTTAGGATGCTTATTCTTACATACTTGGGGGTTTTGGGAATTGCTTGGGCTTCTGTTTCTTGAGCTTGTTCCTCAACATCTGTACTAATTCCTTGAATCTCTAGGGTTTCCGGATCAATCTACATCTGAGTCAGAGTTTGAACTAACCTTCCTTGACTTTGGCTTTCATTTTGATCATTTGAATGATATCCGCAGAACTTGGAATGTCCTTCCTTTCTTTCATCAACTCTAACATTAGCACTTTCAACAATCTTTTTCAATTTCTTGTTAAAGCACCGGTAAGCCTTACTTTAAGTAGAGTATCCCAAAAATATTCCCTCATCACTTCTTGTATCAAAATTGCCTAAATCCTCATCTCTTTTGATATAACATTTACTACCAAAAACTTTGAAATATCTCACTGTAGGAGGATGACCAAACCATAGTTCATAAGGGGTCTTACCAGAGTTGCCTTTGATCTACACCCAGTTAAGAGTGTAGACAGTAGTACCAACAACTTCTCTCAAATAAACCTGAGGAATATTTGTTTCCATCATCATAGTTCTTGAAGCTTCTGGAATGGTTCGATTCTTTCTTTCCACAACTCCATTTTGCTGGGGAGTCCTAGGAGCGGATAACTGTCTTTTTATACCATGGTTTTCACAGAAAGCATCAAACTCATGAGAGGTAAACTCTCCACCTCTGTCGGATCTCATACATTTCAATTTTTCACCAATTTCATTTTCCACAATCACTTTGAACACCTTAAATTTGTCAAGAGCTTCTGATTCTTCTTTTAGGAAGGCCACCCACATCATTCTAGAGTAGTCATCAATCAACAACATGAAATATCTATCTCCTTGCACACTCCTAATTCTAGCAGGACCACAGAGATCAATAAGTACCAGTTCCAATCAACCATTTGAAACTTGTTCCTTACTTTTGAATGGAATTTTGCTCTATTTCCCCAATTGACATTCTCTACACATGCTATTAGGTTTCACAAGCTTTGGAAGATCTCTTGCAGCCTGAGTGGTAATTATTTTGACAATGTTATCAAAATTCACATGACACATCCTTCTATGCCATAACCAACTTTGATCTATCTGAGCAATCAAACAACTTTTGCTAGAGCTGCTTAAGTGAACAATGTTACCTTTAGTTTGAGTACCGGATGCAATTTCAGTTCCAGAACTCTCTAAGATTCTACACTTTCCATCCTTAAATCAAAGATCATAACCTTTATCAACCAACTGTCTAACACTGAGAAGATTATGTTTCAGTCCTTCCACATACAGAACATCATTGGTGCTATTCTTACCATAAAAAGAGATGGATCCTCTGCCATGGATTCTACTAGTTGAGTTATCTCCAAATTTTACAAGCCCACTTTCATAATCTTCAAAATTCACAAACTTACTCTTATCTCTAATCAAATGATGAGAACATCCACTATCAATCATCCATTCATCTTTCTCAACAACATGAACGGCCAAGGCACTTTCCATATTAACAGATTCAGTGGACACCGGATCTTCTTCTTTGATGGCAATGAACACCCAATCATTTTTAGGGGAACCTCCATGATCAGATTCATCATCTGAGACTCCTTCTCTAGTCTCTTGGACAGAGTAGTATTTGTTCTGATTTCTATATTTGTTAGGGTTTGGTTTTGAAAACCTCTCCAGACATCTTGAGGAAAAATGACCAATCTTATTACAAGCAAAACATTTGAGTGGCAATTTTCCTTCATACTTACCAGATCCTCTTGGTAATCTTTTGGCAAGAAGAGCTTCAATATCTGTAGTTTCAATTTCAACATCTTCAAGATCCTTCCTAATCTTCACGAATTTGTTTGATCTTGCAGAAGAGATTTCACCCGGATCATATTTTTGTTTTCCATATACACTGGCCTTAAATGCAGATTCAGACTTGGGAAGAGAATCACCAAACTCATTTAATTCAAAAGCTAAAATTTTGCCAACTAGATGATCTATTGTAACATCTGAGACAGTCCTGATCTCCTCTATGGCTACAACCTTATGTTTGTATGAATCAGGTAAAGATCTGAGCACTTTTGATACAATCTCTAATTCTTCCAAGGTTCCACCAGCACACCTGATACCACACACAAGTTCATTTATCTTTTGCATGTAGATTGTGATGTTTTCATCTTCTCTCATCCTCATAGTTTCAAATTTTCCTCTCAAACTTTACAGCTTGGCGCATTTGACATATTTATCACCTTCATACAGAAACTCCAACTTTTTCTAGATTTCATAAGCAGTTTTTAGACCAAACACATTTGTCATTTCTGAATTAGTCAGGGCACTCGACAAGGCTTCTTTAGCTCACAGATTATTTTCATCATCTTTAATTTGATTTGGAGTTGAAGGACCTTTTTTTGGAGGTTTATACTCAACACTGGTTATCGCCCAATATGCATCACCCATGCATTGCAAATGGAACTCCATGCGATTCTTCCAAATAGAATAATTTGTTCCAACAAATCTCAGACTATCCTTCTTATAGGTTGACATCCTAGATCTCCTCAAGTGGTCAGGCTTTTAGAAGAGGATCTGGCTCTGATACCAATTGTTGGAATTAGACTAGACAACTAAGAGGGGGTGAATTAGTTGTCCACAATAATTATTTTTTCTTCTCTTTAATCTTGTTTATTATCTTACTATCAGATGAATGATGTAAACATTAAAGCATAGATCAACAACATAAGAGCAGCAATATAATCAACACACTTGACACCAAGATTTTGACGTGGAAACCCGATTAAGGGAAAAACCATGGTTGGGGTTAACCCATAAAGATTTGTACCCTGTTAAAAGTACTTTAGAAAAATAGAAGGCACATGCCTTCGAGTGCACTACCTAGAGCTCACTGCTCAAAAGAGAGGCTCACTACCTACATAATTTATTTAGAATAGAAAGGAATAACTAAGAAATAGCATCTACTTCATCCCTGATTCAATTTCAATGAATGCTCAAATATTTTTGCTTTTCCTCGAATTCAATTCTTCACACTTTGTACTTCTCTCACTCCTTTTCTTCTCTGCTCTACTCTTGATCCTTTAATTGAATTTTATCTGATTTGCACAAGGATGATTTTCAATGACTCTTCAACAAGTATTTATATGCATCATCAACCTTAGAATGATCAACAAGGTCGGCTAAACTTGACGCGGATCATCACATTGTCGGCCAAACACAACTGAGACTTGAATCTACTTCTACAACCACTCCACGCTTCATAAAAATTCCCTTAAGGCATCCACAACATGCTAGGAACATCTGGTCAGCCAAGACTGGGAAGAACATCAACCTTAAAGAAGAAATCTTCAATTAACAAACTCAAACTTCAATGTGGACCTCCAACATAGTAGCCACACGATCTAGAGACTTCCACAAGCACATTGAAATCACCAATAACATTCACTCTAAACCATATTACTAGAAACATTTGAGTCTTCCTCCGAAACCTCAAGAACACTTTCTGTCATGACTGTCAAACTAGAAGGATATCTTGCACACCTCCAAACCATGAACCACTAGAGTTGATGATACACATTGACTTCCCAAACATGCCTTCAGATCTGCAGACCAAGATATTTCATTGCAGAGAAATCTGGACCAACTTACTGTCACACTGTCTCTTCTGAATACTACAAAATCTAGTTCTACTTAGATGGCCATAACTTTTTCAGATCTTCATGTGGATCTCTCAATTCTTGACTGGAGCAACCCCTGACAATCCTCTACACAGCCATAAGGTCCACATGCATTTATTGTTATTAATTTTCTCAATATCCTCAACAATTTGGTCTTCTATATAGATAGCAAAATAGGATACAATTGACATCAATGACTACACCACTTAGAGACACATATTTGCAACAATTTATGTGAAAAAATTGATCACAAAAGCTATTTCATTTCCACTATCAATACTGACATTGGAACCACTTAACTCATGCTCATCATCAATACTAGGTGTACCATAATACATGGTGTCTTCTTTGCTACCCATTGATTGATTTGTGACCATTAATTGTGACAAATCAACAATTTCAGCTCCTACATTAGTTTTAGCATTACCATTCAAATAAAAAATTAGAACATTTCTATTACTTTGAGTATTAGCATCACTCATATAAGCTAGAGTATCCTCATCATGAGAATTTCTTTTACACTTATTGTTAGTAGTGCCACAAGGTGCCTTGGATATGCCATCTTCATCAATGGGATACTTAACTTATTGGTTACTTGACTGAAGTGAATCTTTTACAATTATTAGTGACCCCAATTTTAATTTTGTAGCCTCCATACCTTCATGTCTTTGTGGTTCAAACTGCTCTTCTATACCATGACTTCATGTTTGACTTTCATATAGAAGAGAGTGCTAGTTTGAAATGAGTTTCACGCCTATCTTCATGAGTTACTCCAATTAATTTATCACCTATAACATAGGAATTTGGGTTGTCATAATGTTCTGATAGGTCTAAGTTTACCTTTTGAGTCTCCATCCTAAATGCAATTCATTCTTGGGCTGACATGGAGAATACTTTCTTAAGATAGTTTGATCAAATTTTGGATCCACAAGAAGCTTTATTGTAGTTTGCAATAGTTAAAAGGCAACCCCAAGAGTCCATTTCATATCTTAATCAAAGGTTTTGTAAAATGTATCAAATAGTTAATGCTTATAATAGGTAAATAGATGCTAAACTAATAAAAAGTCACTACTTGTGGGGGCTTGATCCTTAGTTTGTAGGTCATATTAGAGTAACAAGTAGAATACTCACCTTGGATGATGCATTTAGTAGAGATCTCACATTAGAATAACTAGGATATGATTGCACAAGCTCTCAAATCAGCCATCATGCATGTTATAATGTGCACTTTCTTTCAAGTTGTCAACAACCACCATCATACATCAACAACCTATGGCTACATATACCTAATTCAATTAACCATGGCAGTTAATAACCACTAAATTTGTAATCAACATGTGCAATAAACCAGCTCAGTCCATTACAAAGTCATTTTTTTGATCAAAATGGTCAAAATTCAATCCTTTATGCAAATAACATCCCTTCTAATGGTGCATACACATCTATACAATCATTTTTCAATCTAACTATGACATATATCTTAGATGATGGTGATTCTTTGGATGGAGAGTTTACAAGTCACTCACAAAAAGTTGGATGTTCAACTAAGAATGAAAATAAGAAAGACAAGATTATAGGTGAAGGTCAAAACATGAGTACTCCTAAATGGCTAGTTACGAAAATAAATAATGAAGGATTTATAAATGATGAAAATAATGATGACGTTAGCAATATACAAAGACCTACAACACTGTTCACAGCATGTAGTCCTATAAATTAAAAAAAATAGGGGCTTCTACACCTTCATTGGATGCACCTAGTAGTCCTCTAACACTTACACATGATTCAAATGATGAGATTGGGTGTACATATCAGTCATATGAGATAGGCATTGAATTCATGAAAGAAAGTTTGAACAAGGATATGTTAGAGATGGGATTTCTATGCACCTTATTAAATTTAGCTTCACCAAAAGGATGTAGGATACATAGTACAACTCAACATGATGAGATTAATTAACCTACCTTCATCACATGAGTGGATTTTTCTTGAAAGGTCTGATCCATCTCATTGAGATACTCATTCTAGAGGATCTTTAAGAGCAATCTAATCGAACATATGATGACAATAATCAATCCATTTCTCTTGACTTCATTGGTAAGTGATGCAGGAGCATCCTTGGTTCAAGAGCAATCTTGCATCAACCAAAAACATTTGCATTTTAGTTTGTTTGCAGTTTAGTTGTTTCTTTTCATTTTCTAGTTCAGCTCAGGCAAATCAGTCTAAAGTAACTTCTACATTTTGATCTGACATTCTAGTATAGTTACATTTTAGATCTTGTGGAGCTGGACTTAGCATCTACATTCATTCATCAACATCATATCCTGAATTTAGAGATCTGCACATTGTTATCAGAATGATATTGCTATCAAAGATTGGTTGTTTCTCAGAGAAGAGCATTCTAATAGTTCTTGATAATTAGCTGAAGGAGAAGCCTATGGAAGCATTTCCTAATCTTTGGAGCCTAATGACATATCATTCAATGATCTTTGGTTCATGGCTGACCTTCCTCGGAGATCTGCACTTCATTCCATTCATTTTCTGGAAGGAGTTCTATGCATTTAGGTCCAACCTATCCATGTTGCACGTTACATCTCTTTATTGGAGTTTGTGACCTTCTTTGGCCAACACGGAGGATTCTATTGGTCCGAAAAGGATATATATTGATGTAATAGATCCTTAGGAAAATAGTTATCAAGCTATTCCCATAAGAAATATATAATAGTTTAAAGTTGGTGCGAAGGAGCTTCAAAGCTTTATCTTTTGCATGTATGTAATCAAGCCTGTGAGCCCTAATTGTAAGCCTGGATGTTGCCCAGCCGATCTTGATTTGAATTCGATGTTATACTAAATGACCGAGTCTGCATTTTATTTATTTCTTTGAGTTGTTTCCATTGTGTTTAGTCTTGTCACATGGTTTGGACAGGTCATTCTGTGAACCCTCCTACTATGACTGCACCAAGTGGTATCAGAGCGAAAGTTCAAATCTTTGGGAGTGAACTGAGTGAAGTTGGCAAAGGGATTCCATAAGATCTTGTTGTAGATAGATCACCAAATTGAGGTAGGTTACTTGTGTTGCAACCGATCATTGATTGTGAGGCAGTTGTCACCTTGTAGCTCGATCGCTGAACCTGAGGCAGTTTACACTTGATCCTAGGAAGAATGCCACTGAGGAGAGTTGGTGCTATTGGAACAATGGCTGGTAGAATGGATGAGATGATGGAGATGATGAAAACAATGTGAATTCATTTTGATGCTATTGAAGAAGATAGACGAAGAGGATTGACGCCAAGACCTAATGTTGAAAGTGATGACGAAGAAGAATTTCAATCTGCTAAACAAACTGGCAAAACCCCTGGAGGTGATGAAGAAGAAGAATCAGATCAAGTAAAGATGTTGCAAGCTATTTCAAATATTGGAAAGAGACCTAGAGTTGATGTGGCGAACTATACTGCTAATTTGAACCCTAAAGAGTTGATTGACTGGATAAATGACATGGAGGAATACTTTGAATATGAGGAAATCGAAAATCTAGAGAAGGTGAAGTTTGCAAAAACAAAGTTGAAAGGACATGCTGCTATATGGTGGAAGAAAGTTCAGTTAGAAAGAAATAGAAAAGGGAAAGAAAAGATTACAAAGTGGGACCGGATGGTGACAAAGTTGAAGAATCAATTTATACCTGCTGACTATGAGTTGGAGTTGTTGAAGAGATTACAAAACCTAAGACAAAAGGAGAAATCTATAAAGGAGTACACTAAATAATTTCATAAGATGATCATAAGAATGGGATATAGTGAAGCAAGCAAGGAGAAAGTGGCTAGATACATCAATGGACTGAGATTGAATATTCAAGAAGAGCTAATTTTTGTAAGGATGACATCTTTGGAGGAAGCATATCAGTTTGCCCTAAAAGTTGAAGAGAAGATGAATAAGAAGAATGATCAGAGACAGAGAGGTAGAGGAGGTAAATATCAGAGAGGAATAACATGTTCCAGATATGATAGATCATTTGTGGAGTAGAACAAGTTTGAAAGCCCATTGAAGAAGAATGACAGAGATAACAATGCTTACCGGAGATATGACAAAAAATTTACCGTAGAGGAAACCCTAGTGCATACTAGAATGAAGGATACAGAAGGGAAGGAAGAGGATTTGATAAAAGAACATTCAGAGGTACTTGTTTCAAGTGTGGAGGTGAAGGACATAGAGCATTTGAATGTAATCAGGGTAGTAGAAGCAAGAAGACAAAAAATAGTGGAAGAGCAACCTATGTTGAAGAAGAACCTGTTGGATCACCTAGTTCAGTTGGCAATCTAGAGAAAGGAGAATCATTGGTGATGAGGAGAGAACTATTTCAAATAGAGGCAAATGAGAAACTATCACAGAGGAAAAGTCTGTTCAGAACCAAATGCAAATCAGAAGGTAAGTGTTGTAAAGTTGTGATTGATAGTGGTAGTTCAAATAATCTAGTTTCAAAGGAGATGGTGACTAAGCTGAAGTTGGAAATATTGAAACAACTTAAGCCCTATCAGATAGCATAGATTCAGGATGATCATAAGGTATTGGTTAGTGAACAATGTTTGGTGAAATTTCATATTGGATCTTATCATGATGAAGTCTTGTGTGATATTATGCCTATGGATGTTTGTCATATCTTGTTGGGTAGACCTTGGCAGTATGATAGAAAAGCTATACATGATGGGAGAAAGAATACATATACTATAACAATAAATGGAAAGAACATTACTTTGATTCCTTTGGAAGATGATCCTAAAAGTGAAGTATGTGG
Source organism: Cunninghamia lanceolata (assembly GCA_027924645.1). NCBI lineage: Eukaryota > Viridiplantae > Streptophyta > Pinopsida > Cupressales > Cupressaceae > Cunninghamia > Cunninghamia lanceolata. The sequence goes on from BSBN01000542.1 coordinate 97,457, forward strand.
GAATGCTAGAATTTTGTTTGGTAGATGGAAGGAAATTTTTGGATGATTTGAGACATGAGAATATGTGTTATGCCTTGATTCCTAAGAAGCCTAAAGCATTGAAGAAAGAAACTGAAGAATCACAACCAGAGGAGATAAGAGAATTACTGATAGAGTATGAAGACATCATATCAGATAATATACTTGAAGGATTACCACCTATAAGGAGTATCGGTCATCACATGGATCTTATATCGGGAGCAAGTTTGCCTAACAAAGTAGTGCATAGAATGACACCGATAGAGAATGAAGAATTGAATAGACAGATATAAGAATTGTTGAGGAAGGGTTTGATTAGAGAAAGCTTGAGTCCTTGTGCAGTACTTGTAGTGTTAGCACCTAAGAAAGATGGAGAATGGAGAATGTGTACTGACTCTAGATCAATAAACAAGATCACAATTAAGTATAGATTTCCTTTACCTAGGATGGATGATATCATGGATTGTTTGAGTGGAGCAAAATATTTCACAAAGATAGACTTGAAGAGTGGATAACATTAGATCAGAATCAGAGAAGGAGATGAATGGAAGACTACTTTTAAGATAAATGAAGGATTGTATGTTCTTCCTTGCATAGTCCTCTATATGACTCTAAAACTCCTTTTGTCCTCAACATATTTCTCTTCCTCAAAATTTGACCTCCATTGCTTCTATAAGGTTTGTCACAGAGCTACCTAACCATGTGCTTGAATAGGACTATGAAGGGCAATAAAATTATAGAACTAGTTACCAATCAAACTAATATTCATGCAAGATCTTATATAAAGATTGTAGACCTCTATGAAAGACTGCATGCCCTTTCACTGGGAGACCACTCCATGGACAACAAACAATTTTCCCTTGCATTGGGAAATCTAGGCAGTCATCAGTGACTTAAACCTTTTTCTTCACATCTAAAGGTGATTGTGTGGGCTTGTGACAATGCCCTCCTTTGACTGTTTTGGAGATTTCTCTGACACTCATCATTGATGACTGTTCTTTTTGTGTTTTTAAATGACTGCTCTGTCATTCTCCTACCCATACTGCAGTTATTTTTACACAATCTCAAAACATGTCTTTATTACTACTCTAGGCCCTATAATAGTCACTTGATGATTGTATTTCCTTTCTAGGTTTCTTGTTATCATCACACCATTCTATGGTGTAGACTCCCTCAAAACTTGTTATTAGATAGTGATAACCCTATTCCCTAGCTTCCTTGATAATCAACTGTGTCATCACAGTCTTGGTGACTATCTCCCACCTCTGGTTTCAAATATCTTCTTGGCATTACTGCATTCTAATAATGTATTTGTCTAAACATCTTTGTGTCCTTTTCTTGACTGTTCTATTTGGCATTGTATGGCTATCACTGCTCTTTTCATGATTGTCTTCCATCAACCCTCATCTCACAGTCAAACTCTTGTATTCATGACTATTGTCACACTGTTATTTGATGATTGCTATCTCTTATTTTACTACTCCAAACCTTTGTGCACGAGAGAATTGCATCTTCACACTATATCCTTTACCTTATGAGGTGTATAGTCTATCTATAGTGCTTTTGACTGCTCAAAATGTTTAACAAAACCTTAACACAAAATTTAAACCATTGGAAGATCTATAGGTTTGTCAAAACTTCTAGTATCCTCATGAAGATTTAGGTAGTTATGCAGAGTTTTAGGACTCATAAGACTCCTTGATAGAGTTACCTGTTGTTATCCCTATCATGACACAATATTTAAGGCAACATAGCCTTCTCCTTCTATCTATTGCTCTTTGAAAATCTATTCTTCATTGTTAATCTCTTATAGGTTACTAGCCTCTTTTCAAAACAAAAAAGATTTTGTCTTCTGTAGTGATCACTGTGAGTTGTGTCTTTCTTGTCTCTACATAAGTTCATGACTGCATGAAGGAGTAGCATATTCTTGTGAATCAATAAAGAGAAAAATAGTGTAAAGAGAGATAGACCTTTATAACTGCCTCTTTTTGGACTGTGAGCTTTACAATGACCTTTATAACTGCTTCTGTATGTATAGTGTAAAGAGAGATAGACCTTTATAACTGCCTCTTTGTGGACTGTGAGCTTTACAATGTAAAGAGAGAAAAATAGGCTGATATTTAAATATAGAAGGTGATATTTACAATGCGTTGATATGAGGAAAGAAACCCTTCCTTGCTCTTTCATCTATACTCAGTATCTTCAAAACTCCATCCTATACCAATGGCAACATCATTGTCTTTGGTGCCTTCTAAAAAGTCTCGATAATCTCTTGTCCAACATCTTCAAACTGCTTGCATCTTCTTTACCTATTCTTTCATGAAGTCTTCAACTCCCTTCAAGATCGTTTGATGTTCTTGTTTCACAAAGATGAATGCATATAACACGTTACTTCAAGAAACCTAAGCTAACTCAAGGAGAAAGACCCTAACTTGAACTCAACTAACCCTGAAAATCACGACTCAAATCTATTTTGCTTTTTGAAAAAGTCTTCCCTCCATGATGTGTACTTGGAGTTTGGAGAGAATAAGGTGATTTTTTTTTCTTTTAAGACTCTAGGGTTTTAAAACAACTTTTAATGGCCCCTTTCACCTCTTTGACTTCTAAAACATGCATATCTACATGGAAAAAGGTGCTCTTTGAGAAAGGTAGAAAGATTTTATTGAGTCTAACAATTGAAATACTTAACAAAATACCTCTATATAATCTTTAAAACAATGTAGAGATACATATGATAAACTATAGTCAAAAGACATCTTGAATCTCCTCCATGATCCTCTATGACTTATAGAACATACCAAAACACTTGGTCTAACAAATTGAGACACAAGATAACTCAATGCAACCAAAGATGACAAACAATGACAAAAACCAAAACTTGACGCCCACATTGCCTATTTGGATGAGAAACACAAATAGGTAACAATTACATTCTTCAAAATGTTATGCAATTGTTACCATTGCCAATGAGGAGGCATCCTCATCATCAAAATCTATCAGGTCATCTATCCATGGCTTATTTTTGTATTGTAGGAATGGTTTGGCAGGATGATAGATGGAAAGTTCCTTCATCTTTTTCCCATTTGAAATGGTCATGTTCCTCGATCAACGATCAATAAGAGCTGTTGCGGTAGCCAGCCAGGGTCTACCTAGTATTATTGGGTACCCTGTGACAAGGGTCATTGGTCCTTGGCATTTAATCATGTTTTCATGTGTCAAGTCTAGGGCTGTGTCCTAGACTATCTGCAATTAGGGATCCCGTAGTTACCAGTCTATTTAACTAATTCTGCTAATCTTATTTGTTCTAAAAAATTAATGATGCTAATTGATTTGCTATGAAAGTAAAATTTGAAAGTACTAGAAACAAAGCTAAAACAAGAAATTGCTAATATCAATCTATTCTAATCCACACAATAGAAGCATACATTTATCTATGTGAAAGCAATAACTATTTTCCTAAGCAGAATCTAAAACAAGATAATGAACAAACAAATACTAGCCTCCTATCTTGATGGTGGCAGTGGGCCTTGCTCCTTGCCTTTAGGACTAAAGACTAAGAGAATAAATCAGTACATGAATATAGTATCACAATCTTTCTTCAGTCCAATTTCATTAGTATGCTTTGTATTCTGAAGATATATCTAATCTAGAAAATTGAGATTACAACCATTTTTGGCAAGAGACACTGCTAGGCATGATAGATGTTGTCATTGATGGCAACTAAGATCATCCTATTCATCCTCATAACATAATTTGTTCACACTGGAAGTCAGATTCAGAATGTGTCTTAGTCTGGGGAGTCAGGAACAGAGTAGTAACAGAGTCTAGTATTTTAGTCCAGATCTCTCTGGTAGGAAGTCACGATTAGCTGCAGATCTAGGGGAGTCATATGCATTGTCAAGACAGTCTAACTCCATATTTTTATCCTCCAATGATGAAGGATTCAAAAGATATTAGCCTCTGAGTACCGAGTTCCAGTTTGTCAGAGTAGACAGAAGAAGAATAGGATGACCTTGTGGAAGATCTTGATTCCAGATGTATGGAAGTTGTTTGTTGAACAAATGATGATGATCAGTGATAGTGGCCGGCATGAGTGATGATTATTAAAAGCAAGTTTTGGTCTGCACCTTAAGTTGTGGATAGATCTAGCTGACAGAGTAGAGCATTCATAAAAGTTCTAAGTATTGTTGAAGCTGACTGATAGAATGATTGTAGATCATATTGTGGATATATATAGCCAATGGAATTGGGTGATTAAGTGTGTGTGGTGTATGCTAAGAAGAGCAGAAATCCAAAGTGCGAATGAAGGTAGAACAGTAAGAAGACAAGATCAAAGATGAAATATGTAAGATCAGTTTTTGTACCTAACCAGAACTGAAACTCTTGCATGAGTAGATTCTATTAATCAGTTAAGATCTCTATTATTCTATTGTAATATTTCCATAGGCAGTAAGCCTCCATTTGAGCAGTGAGCTCTAGGTAATGAGCCTGAATGCATGTGCATTCCCATTTGTAAAAATACTTTTAACATAGTATTAATTATTGTGGGTTAACCCCCACCATGGTTTTTCCCTTAATTGGGTTTCCACATCAAAATCTTGGTGTCGAATGTGTTATTTAAGTTTTATGTTCATAAGTTATTGATTGATGCTGAAATATTTATATAATTAAATTGATTATAAGAGCTAAAAGAAGATTGAAAGTAGAAAAGAAGAAAATGTGTGACAACTAATTCACCCACCCTCTTAGTTGTCCAGACCTAATCCAACAATTGGTATCAGAGCAAGGTTCCTTTGGAAAAGTTTAACAACTTAAGGAAGATCTGGGAAGGCAGTAAAATGGATGAATGTAATCTTCAAGGATAACTTAATCTCACCCTAGATGATCTTGAGCAGTCTAAGGCAGAAGTCCAAGAACTGCAAGATAATCTCAAAAAGGCTGAAGACTTCATTGAGATCTTAAAAGAAAAATTGAGCAAATCCAATGCAAAAGGAAAGGAGCAACTTCTTCAACTGGAAGACAAGGCCCTGAAAGAAAAAAACAAAAGAATGTGAAAAGTTAGCTAAAGAAGTTGTCCTAAAACATGAGATGGAAACTAGGGTGATGAGACTAACTAAGGAAATTGAAGATAGGAAGAAAACTGAAGAAGAGATGAAGCAAAATCTGAAAGAAATAACTAAAGAATGCTGTGGATTGGATGGAATAGCCGGTCTCCTAGAATCTAATCTACAAGAAAGAAGAAATAATGAGAGAGAACTTGAGAGACAAATTATCACTCTCAGACATGACCTAGAAATTGCAAATTAGTATAAGGAGAAGTTCAAAATAAGGTCAACTAAACTCGAAGCACTAATTGAAGAACAAAAAAAGGATAATGACAAGTGTAATCTTAAATATGAGAAAGGTGAAAGCTCCGGATCTGGACAAAGGAATTTCCAACCAAGGAATAAAAGGAATAGAACTAGAAAACCTCTGGTAAGCCAACCTAATGCCCAAAGATATCCATCATTTAATGGAAATTGCTTCAATTGCAATAAATTTGGTCATAGAGCTATTTAGTACAGAAGTAGAGAAAATCAAAATGGTCCATCCTTCTCCGGTCAATGCTTCAAATGCAAGAGGTATGGTCACAAATCTAATGAATGTAGAAGTATGACAATGAATAACTCAAATGACAATTCTTTCAATGGCTACTTCTTTGCTTGCAATGGATTTGGACACATAGCTAATCAGTGCAGATCAAGAGGAAATCAAGTGTGCTTTAACTGCAATAAATTTGGTCATATTACAAGATTCTACAGAAATAGGAATAATGGAAGAAGAGGTCCAGTAAATAGAAAACCAGATGAGCAGAAACAAGACAGAGGCAAAAAGAAAATTGATGTGAATGAGATACAAAGTGAAATGAACAAGATTTGGACAATGAAAGATACAATAAACAATAGTGATGGGTCCACATTGGAATCTGATGGTGACAATTCCTCCAGGAATTAAGTCAGAAGCTCTGGCTCAGGGGGAGCTGCATAGAACATCAAATTCCCTCGATCAGTAAGTGGGTGCCTAAGTCTAGCACAATAAAAGAGAATACACTGAATTGGTCCAGAACCTTTGGAAGGATTTCTGGAAGAAAAGATGTTGATATGGAATCTTGCGGAGTGATACATGAAGAACTGTCAAAAACAATGTAATTGGATATAATTAGGGAAACACATTTATTACAAAGGCAAATTAGGTAATGCAAAGCTTTAAAAGGTCACTTGGTCACTCATTTGAATCACCTTACATTTGAAGAAAATAAGAAGAAGAGCATTTGAGCTGCAAATCTAGAGACTGAGGCAGAGAGCAAATTCAACCAGTAATTGATCAACCCTAACCCCACGAAAGAAAAAGGTACCTCTCTATAAAGCTTTGAATCTAAAATCTGTTGAGATGGCTACTCCTCATGTTATTAACATTACTGAAAGGCCTCGACCCAAATTTAAGAAGCATCCTCACAAATCAATTGAAGTTGACCCATTAGGCGCTTTTTCAAGTGTTCTGTATGGTGTGTTGCATGTAGAAGACATTCAGGTTTACATTCATGCAAATATAGATGAGTTTGGAGATTCAAGGTATGTAGACTTGTTTGAGAAACAACTCAAGGATGAAAATCACGAACTTAAACCTGAGTATAAGGCAATACAGGATAAACACTTTAGTCAGGTTATGGGGTTTCCAACTTTTGATGAGGATGAATAGGTCCGATACGTCTTGAGTCAGATGCATGATGAATTCATGTGGTTGTTAAAACCATTCAAGATTACCAAGGATGCTATCAGAAATGTAACTAGTTTAAACTCAACTGAAGGATTGCCCATGTTGAAAGCTATGAAAAACCAGACAGTAACTAATGCTACCAGAGCTAAGCTCGATAGAAGGGCAATGACCATTAATGATATTATAGAACCGAATGTCAAATTTGCCTCCATGGTGATTGGGTACAAGATTTACCACTCAAGCAGAGAAAATTTTGTTTCCAGAACAACCATATATGCTGCATACAAGATGATAAAGGAAAATGTTGATTATACTTGTGTGAACTGCCACATAATCAACTGATTGAAAATTTAAACAAGATAAAAGAGGATAAGAAAAACACTTTCAAGTATGGTCATTGATTCTATGTCTATTCTTTTACTTTATGAATGAGGTACCTAGGGTAAAAGGTGTGCATTGGACTAAGGATGAGCCAGTTGCCATTCAGATCAGAAATCATCTTCGTAGCATTGGGGATTTCAATGCTCAAAAAACTACAATATGGGAATACTTCAAGAATTTTTAGAGTATGATGCACTCAAGGGAAAGAATCCCTAATTCAATTGTTGACAAATACAAAAATGAAATATGCTTCATGGTTGATACTGATTAGTGTTTAATGGAAGTAGTGGAACCTGAAACTATTTGGATCATGCCCATGGGGTATGAAGTAGATAAAAGGATCCTGGATATGTATGCTCAACATCTTCTAAGCAAGACCAAAGACACAACGGTTGAAAGATTTGGAACTTATGAGGAGTTGAGTTTAAAGTTGCATATTGAGCTCAGAGAACCTGAAACCAATAGGAGAGTAAGAAAAGAAGTTGAGCAGTTAGCTGAAAATCTTGGCCTAACTAAGGAATCTATGAAGAAATTTAGAGAAAGAACAGAGAAGGATGAGAAAGAGAAACAAGATAAGAAACAAATAAGTGATCCAATGGAATTCTCTTCCACTTCAAGAACTACTAGAATCTCTGCTACTGCCTCTGCTCCTTCCAAGACTAAAAAACCGGAAGTAAAATCTTCTGGAAAATGGGAGAAAAGGAAGAAAACAAAAGCAACCTAGACCTATGAAAGTGTAAGAGAAGAAGAAGATATAGATTCATACATTGAAATCAAGGAAATTAAGGCCATCGGAACAAAAGCTGCAAAAGTAATCAAAGAAAAGTCCTCTGAAAGAAAAAGGGCTATTAAAAGGCTAAAGACAGAAGCATATGAGGAATATGTTGAGAAGTCCACACTTTCCTTGGAGGATGTGATAAAGTCAGTCACAATAGATGGTAATCTAAAACCCATAATTGAATTCTATGATGATTATAGTGATGTGGATAAAAGGGTGTTGGAGGAAGCAACTGTCAGATATCTCAACATCTACAACAAGGCACTGATTAAGATAACTTCTGAGTTGCCACAAAGTCTGGCAAATATTTTGGAATTAAGAAAAGAAATTGCCAAGAGCAAGGACATGGAAATCAGGGAACATAAGCTAATAAATTTGTGTCCTTAGATTTCATTTGATCAAAGAGATATGATATTCAAGGAAATCAAAGATGACTTTAGAAGCAAAAGGAGAATGAACAAAATCATGCTTGGAGAAACCAGTGAAATCGTTAAAGAAACTCAAGAAATTCTTTTGAAAGCATTGGAGAAGCACAATTTTCCTATAGTCACAGAAGAAGTTCTGGATGGTGAAGAGGAGAACATCATTGAGCAAAAATCTGAGTTGGGTGAAGCCTCTGTTCTGGAAGTAGAACAAGCAAATCAGGAGGATACAAAAATGTTGGATAAAGTAGTTGATGTAGGAGATACTTCCAATCCATCTGATACGTCAGGGAAAGAGGATAATATTACTACTTCGCTGAGCCCTCCGGATAAGGTAGTAAGTGATGAACAAATAGGAAAAAGTTCCTCTACAGAGAACACAGAAAAAGATAAAGTAGAGATAGAGGAAGAAAGAGAAAAGAAAGATAAAACAAAATAAGATGGTGCAAATGTCGAAGCACCTAAAGCAGATATTGAGAAATCAGGAGATCAAAAGGATGGTTCTGAAATGGCTTCAAGAGACACTGCAGATGTAGTAAAAAGTCTTCTTGAAAAAGAAATGATTGCACTTGATGAGCTTGAGCTACTCCAAGGCCTAACCAATCCAAATGCTCTCTCTCTAATTCAATTGATGAAGATAACATCATTCACCCAAGTAAAGGCTAGAGAAAAGATGTTAAAGTCCCACATGGAGGACAATGAGCTACTGGGGCTTGCAACCAAAATTTTGGAGAAATTAATGCCAACCTCTCAGAAGAATCAAAATGATTCCCCCTCCGGACATCTACAAAATCTTGTAAGTTCAGTAAACTCACATTTTGAGTCTTTTGAAAAGTCTGTAGAGGCAAAAGTTCAAAAAGAATTCTTGGATAAGAAATTTTATGAAATAAAGAACCTAATAGGAAATGATAGAAGAATACTTGGTAGTAGCATAAAAATTATTCAAAATGCTCTAAATGATGGAAGTGATATGTACAAATTTTGTCTATCATGGCCCAAAGTTAATGAGGATAGTGAGAAAAATATAAAGGAGCAAGAATAAAAATTGTCAAATCTCTCTCAAAATTTTGATCCTCTAACAGTTTCGCCTATAAGTCAAGAATGTCAAGTAATCAGGCTGATAGATGAAATAAAGAGGCTTGTTAAAGAAAAGGGTAACATTGTGAAGAGAATGTGTGAGCTCTGGGGATTAATTGCTCCTAAGTTAGAGATAATGTATAATGCCCTATCTGAAGCTCAGAGTGCATCTTCGACTAGTGATCCAGTAGATCTGTCAAAGGCAGAAGCATATTCAGTTTTGCTAAGTGGGCACATCTCCATTCTGGATGGAATGAAGAATACTTGGGCCTCTGAACTTGTGCAAATAAAATTCTCAAGTTCATGTAAATAAGACTCAATAATTGTTTGTACATATGCGGCATTGTATGCACAAATTTTGGAGAATTTTGGCTTGTGGACCCCACCCTTTGCCATTTATGTCAAAGTGGGAGTGAAGGACAATGAAAAATGAGGTATTCAGCAAAGGGGGAGCACCAGAATAAGTGAAGTACACAAGTGTATAGACAAAGGGGGAGTTGCACTAGACACTTAGTCATTTTTCACTAAGTGTTGCCATCAATGCCAAAGGAGGAGATTGTTGGCAAGAGACATTGCTAGGCATGATATATGTTGTCATTGATGACAACTAAGATCATCCTATTCATCTGCATAACACAATTTGTTCACACCAGAAGTCAGATTCAGAATGTGTCTAAGTTCGGGTAGTCAGGAACAGAGTAGTAACAGGGTTCGATATTTTAATTCAGATTCTCTGGTGGGAAGTCATGATTAGTTGCAGATCTAGGGGAGTCATATACATTGTCAAGATAGTCTAACTCTAGATTTTTGTCCTCCGGTGATGAAGGATTCAAAATATATTAACCTCTGAGTACCGGGTTCCAGTTTGTCAGAGCAGATAAAAGAAGAATGGGCTGACCTTGCAGAAGATCTTGATTCCGGATGTATGGAAGTTGTTTGTGATGAAGGGGGTAAATCACAAAACACACAATAACAGATATTGAACACATCAAATAGAACTTTCTTTTATTGAACTGGGCAACTTATTACATTACAGAAGCTTAATTACAATAAGAGGATGAATCCTCTACTAACTGCAACACATTACAACATTCCCAACCCCAAGACTCTAGAATCTTTAGCCTTTTGTAACCCCAAATTAGCTAGGGTTTCTATTTTCTCACCTATTCTTGACTCTACACTTGCCCCCTTAACTCTCCTACTCCCCAGGGTTCCCAAAATAGTCATAAATAGCACTTTTTGGTGGCCTCTAACTAAAATTTGAAATTTGCAACTCCCTCCAAAAGTAGGTCAACTTTTGGGAAGCATAACTTTTGATCTGGGTGTCTGATTAATGAATTGTTTTAAGCGTCGGAAAGCTCGCGATGTGAACTATCACGCCAGAAATTTGTAAATAGATTTCCATCAACTTTTTGGGACGTTATGGGAAGTTTTAGTGCCTCATATCTCGTTTCAGAAATTTTCAGGGGCTTTTCAGAAAATAAAAACTTTAATATCTTTCAGCTCACAAATGATCTTTGCCTGATTCCTTCGCCAAAGGTCTTATATTTCTGTTATGTAACTTTCTGGAAGTTTTTGCTTCATTACGTGCCCAAATGAAAACTTTCTAAAAATAGCACGTACAGTTTCCAAAACAGGCAGGTCGCTATTTTTAGCAGTTTTGGAAAAACTAAAATTTCTACATTATTATTCTAGATATTATGGAACCAGAAACACTAATTATGGAAAGAAATGAAAACAACTACAATGATTTTGAATTAACTTCTTTTTGGGTGATGCAAGATTGCCCTTACACCACTGGATACTCCTGCATTAGTTTGTTAGACAAATGATGATGATCAGTGATAGTGGCTGACATGAGTGATGATTATTAAAAGCAATTTTTGTTCCACACCTTAAGTTGTGCATAGATCTAGCCAACAGAGCAAAGCATTCATAAAAGCTCTAAGTATTGTTGAAGCTGACTGATAGAATGATTATAGATCATATTGTGGATATATATAGCTGATGAAATTGGGTGATTAATTGTGTGTGGTGTATGCAAAGGTGTATCTAAGAAGAGCAGAAATCCAAAGTGTGAATGAAGGCAAAACAGTAAGAAGAGAAGATCAAAGATGAAATGTGTAAGATCAGTTTTGTACCTAATCGGAACTGAAACTCTTACATTAGTAGATACTATTAATTAGTTCAAATCTCTATTATTCTATTATAATATTTCCATAGGTAGTAAGCCTCCATTTGAGCAGTGAGCTCTGGGCAGTGAGCCCGAATGCATGTGCATTCCCATTTGTAAAAATACTTTTAACATAGTATTAATTTTTGTGGGTTAACTCCCATCGTGGTTTTTCCCTTAACCGGGTTTCCACATCAAAATCTTGGTGTCGAATGTGTTATTTAAGTTTTATGTTCATAAGTTATTGATTGATGCTGAAATGTTTATATCATTAAATTGATTATAAGAGCTAAAGGAAGATTGAAAGTAGAAAAGAAGAAAATGTGTGACAACTGATTCATCCCCCCTCTTAGTTGTTTGGAACTAATCCAACAACCATATCATATTATCCTTCTTTCTTCTTCTACCTTATATATCTATATATCAAATCAAGCAATGAGATATCACTCTACTCTAACTATCAGTTTATCTATGAGATAGCATCAATCTCTTATTCTATCAATTGTTTAATTGTAGAGAAAAATCATGCAACTGAAATAGATTTGAGTGGTACAATAGTCCCACTAAATCTGGAGTCTTAGTTTTAAATAACAACTGGACAATGAGGCCCTGAATTATAGATATCTAATAAGTCTATTGAGAACTCATGCAAAATCAATAAAAGAGGATTTAGACCTCTAGTGGTCAACTAGAGTCTTCACCGATCACTCAGGTGTTGGCTGAGTAATCTCCAGAGCACTCCAATTGCCCCTAGAAGTGTTGACTGATAGAGGCACAAGAGAATCTGCACTATCTTAAGGAGGGCTCTAAAGATGTGTTTCTGTCTTGAGCTCCAGAGATGTGCTTATGACTTCTATCCGGCTCTAGAGATGATCCACCCTTGGTCCCCCTATTTCAAAATATCTCCAATCGTACTTAGAAAAACATTGGAGTCTAGTATAGTATTCCTCATGTCAGCTCTAGAGACTGTTAGGACTATCTCCGGAGATGCTCAAAATTGCCTTTTCTCGTACATCTGCACCTGTAGAATCAAAAAGAAAGAATTTTCTACATATTTCCATTAAATTGCTGCACATTAGTCCTTCAATAAAAAATCATGACTTTTGTTAATTCATCTCTCCTTAATGTAATTAGAACAACCTTATCAGTCTACTATGATACAATTACTAGGGCAACAAGATAAGAAGGATGGAAAAAGGAAGTAAAAAGGGTATATTATTCTAGGTGTCAAAAAGAGAGAATTTTTTGCATATTTCCATTAAATTGTTGCACATTAGTCCTTCAATCAAAAATCATGACTTTTAGTAATTCATCTCTCCTTAATGTAATTAGAACAACCTTATCAGTCTACTATGGTGCAATTACTAGGGAAATAGGATAAGAAGTATTGAAAAAGAAAATAAAAAGGGAATATTATTTTGGGTGCTACCTGGCACTCATCACCCTGTGTGTTTCTTTCTGGTCTAAAGGATGAGGAAATCAACTGAGTAATCCTAGGTATCAACAGTAACTATGATATCCTCCAGAATTCCTTCTGGTTTTGTGATAGATAGATCGACCAATTGTAACACTGTTGATGTTGGCTAGACATGTGTCAGTGCTAATGCCTCTATAGTATCTGATGTTATTACATTGATGGTAGCCCCCAGGTCGATCAGAACATTTGAAACTAAAACCCCTTTTATGTCCACTGTAATGACAAGACTTCTAGGATCCCCATATTTTTGAGGGATTAGCTTGCCTGATAGGACATCGACAAGTTTCCCATCTACTTGAATTGCATTGGATAATTTTCATTTTCTTCTTGGAAGTTTAAAACACAAACTCTTAATGGTCTAGTTTATCTTGGGAATATATTTTATTTCCTGTAACAAAGGAACTTCAATGTGCATCTTTCTAAGTTCCTTAATTAATTGGAAGTCATCCTATGAAAGCTAGCCTTCTTTAGATTTTGGAGGGACCTGTTTTACTCTTTTTGGGAATGGAACAGAGGTCTCCTTCAAAATCTCTTCTAAACCCCTTGCTTTAGCTTTCTCATTTTGTTGTGGTGTATCAACTTTGGAGATTACTTCTTCTTCTTTAGTGACTTTCTCAATAGGAATGGTTATATGAATATTTCTTGATCGAAGTTGGATGTCATTAATTTTAACTACATTTAGGGTGGTTGTATTTGGGTCAGCGTTGTACACTTGTTGTTATGGCCTATTATTCTTAGGATTCAGAACTAGTTGAGTTGGTATCAATGGTTGGTTCACATGTTCATTAGAGTTTGAATTTGTAGGTTGTAAGGGTCCAAGGAGTAAAGCTTGGGGCTAGTTTCTAAATCTCCTCTATTTATATTGAGGTGCCCAGTATTGTTGATATTGTTTCTGATTTGACCATTAAGGGTTGGTCCAAGATTTATTTGTCCAATCTGGCTAAGGCCATGCTAGACCCCATTGCATTGGCATTTGCATTCCCCAAGGTCCATTTTAAGAGTTTGTACTCCAAATTGATGATCCTCTTGGAGCATATTGGTTTTGAATTGATTCAATCCATAATTAGGTTATTTCTAGCCAATAAAGTTTAGCTCTTCCTCATCTGTTGGAACCTTTTTCAATCTATTTTTAATTTCAAGAAGCAGGCCACACTCATTTGTAGTGTGATTTTTCTCAAATCTTACACAACTCAGTTCTATTCAAGGGGCATTCCCTAAGTGGATGTTTTCTCTACAACGAGAGTAGTAAATGGATAAGGGTTCAGTGTTCTTACTAGCCTGCATGCCATCCAAAGTGGTATTCAAACGAAGTAGGATGTTAGTTTTAAGATTTGCTAGTTCTTCCATTACTTGCATAACATCATTGGTATTACCCCTTTTCAGAATCATTTTACATGCTCTAGTGTGAGAATAGTTTTTGTAGACTTCTACAATTTCTTCAAAAGTTTGTTTATTAATATCTCCCTTACCCATTAAATTTAAAGCTTCCCTGATCTCATCATCAATTCCTCTTAGAATATAGTTTTACTTAATTCCTCGTCTAGATTGTTTCCACAACTCCTGTGGACAAATAAAAATCTATCCACATAGTCCTCCAAATTTTTGTCTTCCATTTGTTTCATGCGGAAGAGTTTATCTCTTTGATCCCTGACTCTACAGTAATCCTGATATTTATCAAGAAAAGTGGTTTCCATTTCTTCCCAGGTAGTGATAGAGTCTATAGTCAAACCCATGAACCATCGTAATGCTGATTCCTTAAGAGTGGAAGGAAATAGTTTTAATTTCTGATTATCTGTGGTGTAGTCATATGTTTGGCAGAAGACCTTGAATTCAAATAGAAATTGGTCTAGATCTTTTGAAATGCAAGAGATATATTTTTTATAGGAGGTTCATTTCTCTTAGGAATGATGGAGATTGGATAAGAGAATGTTCTATTATTAGCTGGTTCCTCATGGTTACCACCATTGTCGCCCATTGCTGAAGATGTAGCAGATGAATTAGGAGACTCTGATAGTATAGGTGATCCTTGATCGATCAGGTGATCTAGAGGTTTTTCTAAATTAGATTCCAATGATGTATTTGTTATGGTTTGTTTGATGAATCGACCTAAGGCGTCCCTAGGTCTTCTCATAAAATAATGGATCAGAATTCTTCTCAAGACCTTAAGCCTACAATGATTTGTAGATTTCCTTGGAAACAACACCAAAAATGATGAGGGTCAGAGTAGTGTTTGTTAATGCATCATCATTTAATTTTATCAATCTAGAGGTGTCTGGAGTGATCTGTGACAAGGCTTTGATATGGGGGGATTTGGTGAATGGTTTGTGTATGGAACTTGGTTCGTTGGTCTAATGGAAATGGATGATCATATAGAAATAAAAATCTATCTATTTGTGGGAAAATAAACACACTTGCGCTAAAGGAAACTATTCTATCTTGCTGGAAAATAAACACACTTTGTTAGAAATAAACACACTTGCAGTGAAGGAAACTAATCTAGTTTGCTGAAAAATAAACACACTTGCAATGAAAGAAACTATTCTAACTTGTTGGAAAATAACCACATTTGCTACAAAAGTAAATAAGGAGAAACTATTTTTACTTGTTAAGCTACATCAATGAAACACTCTGAATATGATAGTGTTGTTGAGTAACAAATCTATTTTAAAACTAATAAAACAATCCTGCAGGGAACAACTTAACTGACAATCACACAAAAAGTGAAACTCACATCACATGAACACAAGTACAAAGCTAACTGAGAAGAAGATACAACAAAGTTGAATAAACATAAAAATACCAAGAGATCTACTCCAAAATGGGGAAGCGGGCCCTACTTTCCTAGCTGGAGATGATCCTCTTTGCTCAACTAAATCTTTCAAAATAATTCCCCCTTCATTTGTATTCAATCATAGTCCAAAGGATGGACGAAAGTACATGTTTGAAAACAAGGAGTTTTCCTCCTGTTGAAAACACAATCTTGCGAACAACTATCCAAGAAAAACTAGAACTAACTTAGAGAGACCCTATGCTCCTATTTATACATTCAAGCTTTATTGAAAGGAATTAACTAACAATGATTCTAACTACAACAAAATGGACTTGAAATTAGTTGCTAAATTATTACATTGATGATTCCTTTGTGGTTTACTAAAGAGCAAGGATTTGCATTGACTTGGCTGTTGGTGAACTTGAGCGATTTCTTGAAATGGCATGGCATTTGGTGGCAGTGACTTCAGCTAGAACTGATAGCAATTTAGCAGCTACTTTGATTAGTCACTGAAATGGAGTGACATGGAGATTTAGATTATATAGCTACTTTAACTGGGGTGTGGGTCATGTTTGCATTGCTAGACCTTTTGGGTAGCCCTAGGATCGGTTGGTAACAGTCATCGACTTGAGGGGAAGATGACTCCATTAGAGGGTAACAGCATCTGGAGCTGTTTGGAGTTTAGGTTCTTCACAAAAAGGGGTCTCCAGAAGGATCTAGAGATCACTGGAAATCTCACTATCATAATCCTCATGTAAACACAAAACCACTTGTACCACAATTCATAAGATATCCATTTTGAAAGTGTAATTCAAGTAAATGAGCTAAGAGATTACATCAAAGGAAATGAGAACCACACATGCATAATCCATCCAAAAGACAAACATAATTATAATAATATGTAAAAATATGCCATAATGTTTTGTTAAAGTCTTTTAGAACAAGAAATAGCATGAAATAAATGAGTCATATATATGACTCATCACTAGGGTCCCTAGATAAAAGATGATCCTAAAGACTACTAGACTCTTGGTTTTTCTCAACTAGTGTGTGTGTGTATGTGCTTTGTACCTTTCTTTTTTTATTTCCTCTATTAGAATGTCACCCTTGAGGCTTCAAGCTTAGACTAATCTCCACCCAAGAGTATGGACATTCAACAATCTTCTCTCTTTCACTCTTTTTTGTATCTCTCTTTTTTTTGCTTTTTCTCTTTTTTTTTTTTGTATTTTCTAAAATGCCTCACTTGATTTTCTTTTTTTTTTGGATTTTGACTTTTTATGAAAACAAATTCTTTTGGAACTTTGGATATGCAGTAATTTAATCTCTTAATACTCACTTTTCTCAACACTCTTATTTTGATCACTCATTTCTTTATTCACTCAGATTTTAGATTATTTCCTTCAAAGTTTTGATCCTCCTGACATTTTTGGCTAGGAAAGATAAGAGACTAAGCACCACCTAAAGTTTTGTAATCCAGTCAGACTTCTATTATACTAGGGAAGAATTGGGAAGGTCTACTTGCAAGCGTCCTTTGAACACTTTAGGTTTGAATACTAACTTTGTTTAGACCTAACATCTTGACTCATTAAGAGTGGGATCAGTGTAAAGCTAAGAGCTAGGCTTTGATTAGAATCACTAGGAATGCAAAGGGGTATGGTGATTGTGAAAATGGGGGATCTCTAGGACTTGAAAGGATCATGTATACCTAGGAAACCTTAGACTCCTTAATCAAATGAAAATGATATAAGAGAAAGTCATTCACTGTGATGCAAGATGAAAATAATGATACTGAAATGCAAGAAACAAAGTTCTTTTTGGTATTTTTATTTTTATAATTTTTTTTTGGAATATTTGATTTTTTTGATATTTTTATGTTTTATGATTTTTATGATTTTTAGACATTTTATTTCTTGAGGTGAAAGGCATTGATTTTTTCACCAAATTCTTCCCCCTCCATGGTGTACAAGAGATAGGCACCATTTCTAACATCTTCTTTAACCATGTAAGGACCTTTCCAGTCCTCTGTAAATGTTCTCTTTCATCTTCTCTTTTTGTTTTTCATGCTACCTCTTCTAAGGACTAGTTCTCCTACTCTGTAGGGTTTATCATTTGATTCTACTTTTTTTGGCTCAGTGGTTTTTCCTAGTAAGGTGAGACAAAGTAAGTCCCAAAAAGCTTGTTGATGGGAAGGTGTCTAATATATGACTCCATTATACGTTAACAATTCCATTAGCATGTCAAATTACTCTTGCATGTAAATTTTCATGTCTTGTCTACCTTGAATGTTTTGTAAGAATTGGAATAATTCGAAGGGAGTTTGAGGTTCCCTTTGCTCATTAGGAGGGATAAATCTTATACTCATCCTCCCATTAGACTCAGGCATCAAATCCATAGAGTATCCAATATAGCTTCCTGGCAACTCAAAGATGACAAGATCATCGATTCCATCTGACACTCGCATTTTCCATTCTTTTTGAAACATACCCTCACTCTCTTCATCTTTGCTTGGGAGTTTCTCAGCCATTTTTATTTGCATTAAGGGTGCATCCCATTCACCAAGCTCATTGGATTACATTGAGGTAGAAGTGGTGGGTTGCACTTGTGGTTGAGATACCATGAACATTCTTGGGAGAACTCCTATTGCATTGGTTGATTCATTGTCAATAGAACGTATGTCCTCCATTGGTGTTAATGGTCTATATGACTCTTCTATTGGTGTGAGAGGTTCATACAACTCACTTTCTTCTGGTGTTTCAGGGACATGTGATTCACTCAGGGTTGACAGGGGAGTATAACTCTTTGTCACATCTTCTTCAAGATCTAAAAAAGTGTGAGGGTTTGCATATCTCAAATCCAACATAGTTGTTTCGAACACTGGACTTTCAGTTCTATGAGGTTTCTCCCCTATGCAAGAGAAGAGTTTGTAGGAAGGTTGGACACCGATCATGAGGATTCCTAGTGGGAATTGAAACGGTCCATCCCACTCTATCCATTCCATGATCTTTACTATATTTTCTTTGGGAATAATTTCTTTTTGTTTTAGTGGTGCCTTATTTTCTAAAGTGTTTATCCCTGCAGTGTTTATGGTCTTTTCTAGAGTTTTGATTTGTTTGATGCATATTGATTGAGGTGTAGGACTAGGAATAGATAGTTTGTTGGTAGGAAGTTCATAATCTATAGGGATGCTTATACACTTGTTTGATGTATTTGATTTTAGCATAATAAAAGGTTTTGGATTCCTTTTCATGACATATGCCTTCCCCAAATGTAGGAATCGAATCTCTTGAAATAACGCAGATGGAACGGCTTTCATCCTATGTATCCATGGTCTTCCATGGAGCAAATTATATCTTGTGTCTTTGTCAATGACATAAAATGTAGTTCGAACAGTCTTAGGCCCTAGAGTCACAGGGAGTGTGATCTTCCCTATTGTAGTGGCCTTTAGATTATCGTACCCACTCAGAGTATCTCATAAAGTGGTGAGATTAGTGTGCCCATAACCCATTCTCTCTAGGAGGGAGAACAAAACTATGTTTACTACCACTCCATCATCTATTAATGTCCTCTTGATGCAGGTATCATAGATCCATACTTGCAAGAATAGCGCATGGTCTCCTTTCTTGGTTAATTCTACCTTGGAAGGCATTTGCTTTAGGTCAAAGAAGAAACCTAGGTCTTTGATTTTAGAATTTGGTGGGTTTATGTTGAAATACACATGGTTGATTTGCTTGCTAGGTGGAGGAGTACTTTGGTTGAGATACTTCAACCCTATTGTTTTCAATAGTGTTGAACAATGTGAGGGGGAATTCCTAAGAAGGTCAATGAACGATATGTGTATGTAGGTTTTCTTTAAGTCTTCAATGAGTTCATAGGGATTGATAGGCATTGGTATTGGTTCAACTACCAAGACAGTGGTTTCATGCACTTCCTCTTGTTCATTCTCAAGATCTCCTTCCTCCTCTTCAATATGTAGTATTTCAACTAATCCCATCATCCTAGCTTCCCCTTTTTGCCCTAACTATGGTGGGATGCCAGTGTTGCTACCTTTGGCTAGTTCATTTTGATTTGCTAACTCTGTATCCTTATGCACCAAAAATGGGTCTTGATAGATTCTCATGTTAGCATTCTACAGATCTATCAAGGCTTAGGTTTGTCTTGTGCCCTTGTTATCTGGCATGACTTCCTACATGTTCAAAAATATTTCTATGAACAACCGTTGTTGGTCTTCTGGTAATCTCGCTATGAATCGATAATACTCCCTACAAGATTTTGTGTTGTGCCCCCTTGCTCTATGAAAAGAACAAAATTGGTTGTACTCATATGGGGGTCTTTCATACCTTCCATCATTACCATTCCCATTACGATTCCAACTCTAATAGTTGTACCTAGGGTAGTATCCATTGTTTCTAGGTTGATTGATTGCATTAACATTAGGAGGGTAGTAGTCCCTCCCTTTATAACCATCTCTTACTTTCTTGACAGGGGGTTGATCTGTCACCCCATCTATTGTATTTCTATTGTTTTTAAGAATCTTGATGACAGGAGCATTGTTTCCTATGTCCTCCCTTATTAACTTTCCATTTGGCCCATATACCTTCCTACCACTATCAATGGTAGCTTGATTGATCCTCAAAGCACTCTCCAATGCTTCTTCATAGGATATGTATGGTAATTTATGAACTTCTTCTCTCATGTCCTTGTTTAAAGCATGCAAGAAGAGGTCGCATAACTTGCAATGGTCCATATTTAGAACACTAGTTGAAGGATAGAGGACTTGTCTCCACCTAGTAACAAAGTGGGCTACAGATTCATTTGGCTCTTGTTTAATGGTCAGGAATTCTTTGATCCCTTTTTTGACGAGTTTGTTCATGTCAAATTCCATGACAAACTCTTCAATTAGTTGTCTAAATGAGTAGATTGAAGCCTCTAGTAAATGATAGTACCAATCTAGATCTATTCCTTTGAGGGTCTTTAGAAAGATCTTACCCCATCCCAAGGGAGGAGTTCTCTTATTGCAGTGGTATAAGCTTTGATATGGGAATTTGGATCTTCTCCTTTGAACTTTGGGAGATTGGGTAATGGCCATGGCAACTAAACTCTTCTTATGTTTAAATCAAGAGGTTCTTTGAAGTACTCCAAATATGTCCCAAGAAATGCACTTTGCGATTGGGGGGTTGACAGCAACAACCCCGTAGGAGAGTTTTGGTAACTCACTATCTAATTTGCTTGATTTCCCAACATTGCTCTATTGTTTTGAATAGGAGGGTTCTGTTGTGCCTTGCACACATGCCCCATTTCAAAAAATAGGGACCCCTTTTTCAAATTTGGCCTAGAATGTCAAGTGAGTTTTTTCCATCTTCTAGGTAGTCAGGTGGTCAAGGTACACTTTTTTCCATGTTAGAAGTTTGATGTTGAAAGATCATTTCAAAATCTGCTAAGTCAAGGTCTTTGCGTTTCATCTAGTGGGTTTGATTATCCTTTTGCACTAAAACGGACCCTAACCGACCTTTGCGCAAAAACTGCTTGCAACTAAACTTAGTGTTGAAATACCCTTCATCTGACCTTTTGCACTAGAATCCTTTGTCTCTAACCTTGCACTATTTTTGTGCTTGACCGACCTCAGCATCACTTTTCTCATACACATACTTTTGTGCTAAATTTGATTGTTACCGACTTTGCACCACAATGCTTGTCTACCGACCAAGTCAGAGGGTAGTGAATTCCTCGCCAGTCTGTTGCATCCCTAACTCCTGCAAAGCGCATACAGCTAAACCAATTGCCTTGTGCTGAGAACATTGTCCATTGACTAGGTCCATCACATCCTGAAGCCCCGCCGAGTCAGAAGAGACTGAAAGTCGCGCAAACTCTAAATTCTGCCGAATATCCTGACTAACATAGCATACACTCTACATTTATGGCAAATTAGTCAGAGGAATAAAAGGCAATTTTCATCATTTCAAAGCTCATTTTACATTTCTCAAATCTTTGAAGAGCTTTTTCGTGACATTGTAAACAATTTCCTTGCACAAGCCCGTGGATTTGACTTGGAGACCTCCTGCGCACCTGCAAGCTTCAAATCTTCGCTCACGCAAACCAGGTTAGATGACTGCCTGAGCTCACACCATGAGGTATGAATTCAAAGGTATTCCCCCAGCGACAAAGATTTCTACCGGATGGAAAGACATTGGAGATACAGACCTCGGTCACATAAACCTTGGTGACTTCAGACTCAGGGTATTTGGCCCAAATCCAACCCCTAGAGCCAAAATAGTAAAGGACAGTGGGATAGCACAAGTTGCTACCTTCACCACATCGGTACAATGTGCAGAGCTAATAGTGGCCTGTGCAGACATATATCACATCATGACCAGAACAATCCAAACTACCAATGGAGACATCTTAACTGACTTAATTCCACCTTCCCTGGCTGAGACTTTTGACATCCCATGGCGTTCAGTAATGACTATGCCGGATAAGGCTGGATCAGAGGCAACTTACAAGAAAGATGTAAATGGATGCAGAAGATATATGAATGAGCAATGGGCAAAAAGTAGGAGGTCAGCCTTGATCAAGTTCCCACAAGTACTCTACAAGATTGATTTCATGATGAAATAGGTGATCTTGTGACATTGCTGAGTAGAATATATGGACTACCTACAGCCTCCACTTTTGAGTGAATGTTTGTCATGTAATTGGTGAAATATTGAAGGGCACTAAGTTTCACTGGGCACAGGTTTTGAGTGACAACATCCACGAGGCATTTAGTAACTTCAAGGAAAAATAGTTTTTTCAGATGGACTCCTACGTTGTCTATGCATTGGCAATAAGAAACCATTATGTTGGATTGTCTAAGGTGGGTGAGGTAGGAAATGATGAGCAGACCCAAGTCAAAGTATATAAGTGCTACACCCAGCTCACAATGCCTCAATCTCTAATGCACATTAAGAGAGTCAATGATGCTTTCACAATGTCTATAACAAGATTGTTGCAAGGCAACACAACCTTGAGGATTTCTACATAAGCTCTGAATGAGATAACCAAATATGGAAGGTGGTACATCTAGTTTGAAAAGTTCACATATCTAAGGATACAAGGTTTCATTGGGATAGCTTACAGACTCACTAGATATCCTATGGATAAGACAGTGCTCTTGGAGTTGTCTAGGCAATTGATCACTTGTGCTAGGAAACTCAAGCACTTGCACAGAACAAATGTCCAATTTCCCATACTGTTAGGCAAAGGGAATTATGCATGCCCTTCATTGGCATCAGTTGAGCATTTAGACAAAGAACTCCAACTTTTTAACCTTCACTACTACAATGCAGGAGATCATTTTGATCCAAATAAGGTGATGGAAATGTTTGTGAGCAAGAAATTGTTTCACAAGATGCACATGGAAGAATTTTGGTCTAATTGCATGGATGATTACAAGGTTATGAAGAAATCTCATTCAAGGTTATCTCTAGCATTCATAAGAAAGTTCCACATTATTGCAATCCCTGACCAACTAGAAGATGATGAAAATGTGATGAACAAAGGAACTTGGGAAGCTCAATATCACCAGCCAATTCCATTGCCCGATTGGGCTAATGCTGAGGAAAGTTCTCTAGATCTTGTAATAAAAGAACCTATTAGGTTGAGCAAGGTATGGGTAAGAGGCAAGATTGTTGCTTTGCAGATGTAAGGAGTGCAACTCACATACACTATACCCGAGTCAGAAAGGAGTTTAGAGGAGAAGAAGATGAGCGAATAGACATCACTGATGATGCATAACCTGCCCAAGGACAAAAATCTGATACTGAGGAGCACATACCATTAGTAGAAAAGGCTAAGGCACAAAAGGGTAAGAAAACTTCTGCAAAGCCACCTAAGAAAGACCTACCTCCTTCTACCAGGACAAGAGCCTCTAAGAAAAGGGATATGCCTAGTGGTTCTGGAGAAGGTTCTAAGACAAAGAAAGCCAAGGTGAAGAATGTTAGTAAGGCTGTAGAGACTTCTACTACAACTAATGATGACACTAGTCTGTTAGCCTCTCCACCTCCTGCTGCTGTCACTATTGTTCAATAGAATGTTTCCATTGACCTTCTACCTGAAAATGCTACCTCAACTATCTCTCCTCCACTAGTAATAGCCTCCACTACCTCAAACAGTTCCACTTCTTCTATTGCTACACTACCATGCTCTCCTACTACTTCTACATCCCTACCTGCCATATCCTCTACTCTGTTTTCCACTTCTATCCCGTTACCACCCATTTCTACTATTCTCTCACCTTCTTTACCTTCTTTTTCCATCCCTTCACCCATGGTCATCTCTTCCACTTTGTCAGTAGTGTTAGCCAATTTAACACAAGTAGACTTGTCCTCAGTTGTGGTGCCTTTGTCCTCTATTGCACCTATCTCACAGGCACCCGTAGGCTAAGACTCAACTCCTCTAACCGTACCATTGCTACTTGGAATTGATAAGGTATGCGCTGAATTGGGTCTGCAAGAAGTCTGAGTCAGAGAAGGATACATTTGCTGAGGTAAATAATGAAATTCCAAATGAACCTTTGGCCAAAGCAATCAGTGCTGAAGTAATTGAAATATCTGACAATCCTCCAGAGAAAGGTCAGATAGAAGAAATCTTCAAAGCTGTTGAGGAGAATGTGATGGTAAATTGGAGAAATCATGCAGATGAGGAGGATAAAGATAATGGACCAGAACAAGAACAGGGATTACTTGAAGGCCCTCCAAAAACTAATAATGAAAATCCTGATGGATTAAGTAAGGCTCTTTCCTCAGCACCTGAATGGCTCCAAAATAGAGTGGCATACCCAGAGCCTCAGGTAGAAATAATTCAGTTAGATTTGAGCACAATCTTGCCATAGGCTCAGAATTCAAAGAAACAAAAGAAAGCAAAAGTACAATCAAGGATTTACAAAGATGAGACTGGATCCAGGATTGCTGAAATAGTTGTCCCACCGGCCGACACAAATAGGGAACAAGTTAGAGCCGAGGATTATGCCATCACAATGGTCAATCTGGGACCAACCACACATGCTCAGAGAGTTGATGAATTCAAAGGGTTTGTCACTTCAATTCTAGAATAGCTGGACAAAGAAGAACTTTCGAAGAAAGAATTTAAGCAACAAAATGAAGATCTTTGGGCATGTCTCCAATTTTTTATTGAACTAGTTGATGCTGGTGGAGAAATAAGGATAGTCCCAACTTTCTTATCAAGAGATGAAATGACAAAGCTCCATGAAGTGCGAACTATGTCACATGGCACCCAGAAGAGGATGATTAAAGTATGCGAAAAGAGGTGTGAAACGATTGATGTTGCAGCCAAGTCACATAAAAGATTAGTTGAGCTTCATGAGCAATGGAAAGATCTGCAGGAAGAGTGTGATTCTTTTGAGGAATATTATTCCCATATGTTTCCCAGAGTTAAGAGCATTAGAGATCTGCCTGCACAGACATTATTGACTAAGAATATTCTGACTGGCGACAAGTTATATAAGGCTACTGAATCTTACCGGTAGCTAAAATTAAGGAAGGAAATCTTTGAGAGCATAAAAGAACCCTACAAACTAGCAGATGAAGAAATTATGTCTCTGATATATGATATTAATGATACTTTGAGGGATTGTCTAGTAGAGTCTTATAATGATTTTACACCTTATGATTTTGAAGGATGCAAGGATAAATTGCATAAGGTAATTTTTGAAGATGCTGAGTTAGACATAGAAGCCAGGTTGGATAAGGTCAGCGATCTCAGAGTTGAGTTCAATGCATTCCATAAGGTAGGGGCAGAAATAGAAAGAATATACAGCTAGTACATCCAAGAACTAGAAATGTTCAAATATTAGGTTAATCATCTCAAGAACTCGGATCCGACAAAAATCAATCCAACACTTGAAGCATGGCTCAACTACTGCAACAAGTTAGCGAGGGAAGACAAAGTGGACTTGGATGAAGAGTCCTAATGTGTCTTTTGAATATTTTTTGAAACATAATCCCGTCATTAGTGAAAATTGCTATATTTAGAATGACATGTGATGCTATTTTGTCTTTATTATGCCTCAAAAATGAGCTTTTCCATATTTATATTCAGTTGGGTAGTTAAATTGACCAGACTCAATGTATCTGGAGGCTGTTTTTCATCTTCTTCATAAAGGACAAAATGTAATCCAGGATTTATTATGAACTGTAAGGAATGCATTTATTGATGTAATCTGGACCATTGGTGCTGAGTTAATCTCCCCGTCCATTGAAAAACTCGGTATGGCTCCTCCTCTATATAAAGGGCTACCATTTCCACTATTTGCAAGAGAGAATTCTTGATGCTAAATTATTGACATTTTGCAATTTAAAGTAATAGAAAGCAAGTTTCTAAAGTTGTTTTGAGAATTTGTGTATTGTTTTGCTTACTTGGTTTTTCATGGTTCACTTCTTGCTCTCCCATAGTTAGTTAGTAGTCTTTTATAATGTTCATGGTTTGCTAAAGTATTTGATGAAACTCTTAGTCCACACTTTTAGTTATTTGCTGATGGTAGATAATTGTGTAAAGTTAGTCTGGGTTGATCAATTGTGCTTAAGTTCAATTGCATTTTACAAGTTAAATTGCGCCGCCTATTGGGTATTTAATGAATGAATGTAATTTGAAGATCTTTTGATTTCCATTGAAGATAACATCATTTTCTGCAATGTTGTAACATTCATTTTCAGTTTGGTAACTTAGAAAACTAGTTAAATTTTAGAGTGTTTATCTACTTGCAGCAGTCCATACATTGTGAATGTCACTTAGGTTTTCTTTGAACCCTATTCCCTTTTGCATTTTCTTTGAAAATAGTCATTAGTTTAGGATTTTCAGTAGCATTCCACATTGTTTATAGGCTGAAATCATAAAGGGTTTTAGATGTATTTGTTGTTACAACTTTGAAATCTGTAGATTGCATGTAAGGCCCCTTGTAGGTACAACTAGAACATTCCAACTGAGAAATTCCAAGCAAGCTAAGACCTAGTTGTAGAAAGCTTGGAGTAGTCTTACCTAGGGTAGGATACTTTTCAAGAGAGGTGTGATACCAACAATCATACCTGCATTGTTGAGAATTGGTGCTAGAAGGAGGGCAGAGCAAAGAATTATTACCTCTACAAAATCAACAAGTCTGGGGACCAGAAAAAGACATACCAGATACAGCTCAACTGGAGAAGAGTTTCTATCTTTGACAGAATTCAGGCAGATAAGAAAAGATCAGGGGATACCAAGAGCACCAAGATCTCAGTCAGCCGGAGTGCAACTACAGTCCCTTTCAATCCTTCAGTTATGGCTTTCTTCACAACAAATAACTAGTCCCCATTCCAGTTTAATAATTACCATGATATGCCAAAGAACCCCAATAAGCTCTGTTCCAAATTCAGGGTGAATGATCCAAACAGAACTACAGATGAGCATAGCAAAATCTTTGAAAGAAACATGTTTATGCTACAAGTTCAGTACGAAGATGTGGTATGTCGATTATTTCCTTATTCTTTACAAGAAGAGGCATATTATTGGTTTGCTAACCTTCCTACAGCATCCATAAACTCATGGATGAATATGAAAAATACATTCCTAAATTTATTTTGAATGCCCACTACTCCAGCTGATCTCTATCGGTCCTTTGTGGAAATTTGTCGGGGTGAAGGTGAGTTGATAAGTTCTTTTAACAATAGATTCCAGAAAGCCTTCAGTCATCTACAAGATCCTTATGTCATAGGGCAAGATGTAGCCTTGCCAATTTATTATGCAGCCTTGGACAAACTTACATCCATGTTCGTAAGAAGAGCAGACCTAGCCCCCACTACTCTAGCTGAAGCATATACCGAAGCCGTCACTGTAAGTACTCAGTTAGGACAAACATCCACTGGTCCACTGAAACACATGGGCCCTACATCCATGCTAAATTAGATACCCATGATTAACCAAGCTTTATCCAATCATACCCTTGTAATGAATCTGATTCCTAACCCACCTGCAACATAGGCTTTGGTAGTTCATCCAGGAAATCCAGTAGCAGAAATGCCCCCTGTCCAAATGCCTTTTCTCTAATCTTTAGAGGCAGCCAAAGCGAAGGAAGACAGGGATGGTATTAGGGAGTTAGTGGAGTAGATGAAGAAGCTCACCGCAAAGGTCACTCGCCTAAGGAATCAAAATGCCTATCTACAACAGAGGAATCAAAATCAACATCAATTCCAAAATCAGAACCAATTTTAGAACCATAACCAGAATCAGTATCAGAATCAAAATTTTTAGCAGCAATCAAATCAGTCTTGGAACACAAGGCCTAATAATGGAGTGCCATCACCATTGGAGAATCAGAACAATGATACTAGGCCTCCAGGCCGTGTGATGTTAGTAGAAGCAACTTTGTCTACTTGGTGCAGACTGCACAATACAAATGCTAATTCTGAGCTAGACTACCCAGAATTTTAGATAGCATCTAGTATCTTCCAGATGGAGATTCAGAATGTTGAAACTCAAGAGAATCCACCAATGGGGTATGAACTTGTTCCTTCACAAAGGTATGATACTGCTCTAGTACTTGATAGCTATACATTTCCATTTCAAGATGATAATCAACTTGAAGAAGAAGAGTCAAATGAGGTCAATGCTTATCAGCAATATAATAAAACTCCATACAACCTGAGAAGTAGTAAACCCAAAGGCCCTTTCACCACTTCATTTCCTCCAAACAATTACCAAATTCCTCCAGATCCAAAAGCTTCTAATAATCCTAAACCCCCAAAAGCCACACCTCAGCCAATATATCAAGGGGTTGCTGCTGAGAATTCTCAATGGTCTGATATAGCGAAAATGGGGCAGTATGTAGTAGAGGAGCTTAAGAAGATGAAGGTTAGCCTTTATGTTTATGAGTTGCTAAAAATACCTGAGGTTAGGACAAATTTCTTCCAAGATATGGGTGCTAGTATCAAAATAGACTCTTCGTGGAAAGAAACTCTCACAAAGGATAACATTGATAAAGGGAAAGAAAGAGTGCATGTAACTGATGTTGAGTAAAAGATGACATTGTACAAAGATAAGAGGGAAAGCCCCCCTTTCCTCTTAACCCTCAGGATATTCAATAGAAATCTTCACAACTGTTTGGTAGATTCCGGTGCTTCCACCAACGTAATGCCATTATCAGTTTGTAAAGCATTGGGTCTCACTCCAACCAAGTCTTCTAGGAAAGTAACACAGTTGGATAAGACTGAGGTGAATGTAGTGGGAGAATTAAATATGATACATATGCAGCTAGCAGTATATAGACATTCAAGTGGTGGACATCCCAGATCAGTATGGCATGCTCTGAAGTTGGGACTAGTCCAGAACTTTGAATGGTTACATGGCAACTGACTTTTCTCATATATGGCTGCCATGGAAGGGATTGAAAAACTAGATATGCATTGAAAGAGAACCAAAAATGAAACATATGATTACCGAGTATAACCAGCCCAACGAGATTTTGTTTTCAGAAGTTGATTTGGGAGTCTATCTTCCTCATGTGAATCAAACAGAGGAGATTCTTATGCTAAGCTACAACAGATTTCCTGATCCTCCACTTGTAGAAATACTAGAAAGTAGAGAAGCATATGTATAATCAGATTCAAGAAATTCCTCAAAGGAAGATGAACCACAAATATTTGAAGGATTCTAGGATTTTGTAGCTAAGTTTGTAAGTGATCAAATAGTTGTAGGGAAAGAAAGTTTAGATAGAAGAGTTACTACTACCAAATTGGTGCCATATACATGATGCTTCACATTCTGAGTTCACACGTCAACTTTGTCAGGAAGTAGTGGAACAAGTACAGAGACAACTGAAAGTTCCTATTGTCCTGAAGGAAACTCCAGCTGCTATGAAGAAAGAAGAACCAAAGCCTCCGATTAATGAGAAAAGATAAGTAAAACTAGATGAAAGTAGTAAAGATTTCTACCTCTAGACCTTGAGGTTCGATAGATCGAGATACAGACAAAGGTTCGGGGTAGGTGTTGAATTGAATAGCCCCACTGGAAACTCATATCTAGCATCACATAGACTACAATTTCCATGTACAAATAACATAACTGAGTATGAAGCTTTAGTGCAGGGATTGCTAATGGCACTCCAAAAGAAAGTTAGAATTCTTCAAGTGTTTGGAGATTTAGAATTAGTGGTGAAGCAAGTAAGGAAGTAGTACTCGTGTAATGATAAGAGGTTGAACACGTATAGAAACTGAGTATGGGATTTGATTGAATGCTTTGATGGTTTCAATATCCAGTTGATTCCTAGAAGACAGAATCATGTCACAAATGCTTTAGCTCAAACAACAAGCACGTTAAATCCAACATCCATGACAGGATTGAAGAAGTTCACTATTGAATTTGTTGCCATTCCGTCAGTACTAGATAACGTTATGAATTTCCAAGTCTTTGAGGACGACCAACATATAATTAACTTTCTTACTTCGTCCGATGTTTTCACTACTCAAATAATAGATGAAGATGAAATGGAACCTGCTGAAATGGATTTAGAAGGAGTTCTTAATCTCAAGACAAATACAATTCCCTAAGGGATGGTTGAATTGGAGTGATTGTTTGATTCGGACAAGCTAGGAACTTAGAGGAAAGAAGGAGAATCTCCTGGAGGACAGTTTGATCCATTTAATCCAGGGACAGAAGAAGAGATTAAGAATGCATTTGTTGGGAAGGTTAGTACTGAAGAAGAAAAGATGGGCATCATTCATGCATTAAGAGACTACATTGAAGTAATAGCATGGAGCTATGAAGACCTCAAGACATATGACACGTCGATCATTACACACACCATTCCACTGAAGCCATGAGCAAAGCCATTCAGACAAAGACATCAGCCATTGAATGCCCTACTAGAACCTCTATTTTTCAAAGAAGTGCAGAAACTGCTATCAGCAAGAATAATATTTCTTGTCAGACATTCCACGTGGGTGGCAAATTTAGTCCCTGTTCAGAAGAAAAATGGAGAAATTAGACTTTGTGTTGACTTCAGGAATTTGAACCGAGCATCAAAGAAGGATAACTACCCACTTCCTTCGTTAGATGAAGTGTTATAGATTGTTAATGGGTCCCAGATGATGTCTTTCTTGGATGGATATTCAGGATATAACCAGGTAATGGTTGACTACAAAGATAGATTGAAAACATCTTTCACATGTAAATGGGGAATTTATGCATATCACAGAATGCCATTTGGGCTAATAAATGCTGGCGCAATGTTTGAAAGAGCAATGAATGTTGCCTTTAAAGGATTAGTTGGAAAATACATTATAATCTATATGGATGATCTCATAGTGTTTTCAAAAAGGTGAGAAGACCATGTGGCTGACTTGAGAAAAGTGTTACAACAATGTAAAGACTATGGTATATCACTCAATCTTAAGAAATGCATCTTCAGAGTAACTAAAGGGAAGTTGTCAGGGCATGTAATATCTAAACAAAGCATATCTGTTGATCAAGACCAAATACAAGAAATACTCAAAATACCACCTCCAGCCAACAAAAAGGAACTCAAGTCATATTTTGGTAAGATCAATTTTGTATGCAAGTTCATTATGGGTTTTGCTGAGATTGTTCAGCCTCTTAATGCTATGTTAAAAAAAGATGCTAAAAGGGATTGGACTCCAAAAGCCAAGATTGCCTTTGTAGAAATTAAACAAGCCATAGCTAATGCTCCTCTATTGGTAAGTCCAGATTATGAATTACCATTTCAAATTTACTTATTTGCATTCGAGCACACTTGTGCTGTGATGTTGACATAGAAGAGATCAGTTGATGATGAAAGGCCCATTGCTTTCATGAGTTATTCATTGAAAGACGCAGAACTAAGGTATCCTAATGTGGAAAAACAAGCCTATGCTTTGGTAAAGGCAGTTAAGAAGTTCCGTCACTACATCCTAAGGAGTCAGGTAATTGCCATAGTCCTAGATGCAATAGTTAAAGCACTATTGATGCAAAGTGAACTAGGAGAAAGGAGGGGAAAATGGGTCACCATCCTACAAGAGTTTGATATAGACATTCAGCCTATGAAGTTGGTAAGAGGTCAGACAGTGACATGAACGATGGCCATAGTGGGACCAGGTTTAGTCTCTCAACAATACATGTTAGAAGATGTCTCAAAGGATGAATGGTACAGAGATATCATATTTTATCTACTCAATTAGTGTTGTCCACCTTAGCTGAATTTGATTCAAAGAAGAGCACTCAGACTGAAGAGTAATAGTTATATGATAAAAGGATCCGTTCTTTACAAGAAGAATCACGAAGGGATCTATCTGAGATGTCTGGACAAGATAGAAGTGGATCAGGTGTTAACCAGTTTTCATGAAAAGTTTGGGACCAGTCACGGATCAGCTCACTCAACTGCTAATCAGGTTCTTTGTGCTAAATATTATTGGCCTACCTTGTTCAAAGATGTGTATTTGCATGTGAGAACTTGCCACACTTGTCAAACTACTGCAACCAGAGAGCAAAATGCTGCTATGCCATTGCAACCAGTCATTGAGGTACGACCATTCGCATAGTGGGGCCTTGAGTTTATCAGTATGATCAATCTGCCCTCCTTTGTAGGGCACAAGTATATTTTGACCACTATTGATTACTACACTTGTTGGTCTGAGGCGATAGCTTGTAAACAATACACCACAAAGGTAGTCATCGAATTTGTTGAAATGCATATTATCACCAGGTTTGGATGTCCGTTTTCTTTAGTTTGTGATAATAGTCTGGCCTTTTCATTATTACATTTCTCTAACTAGGCATTTGACTATGGAATTATTCTAAAGTTCTCATCTAATTACTATCCATAAGGGAATGGGGTAGTTGAATCAACAAACAAAAATTTACTTGAGGTCATTAAGAAACTGTTAGACAAAAACCCTAGGGATTGACACACTCAACTCAAATTTGCCTTATAGGCTGATAGAATTCGACACAAAGCCACCTTAGGCACATCGCCCTATCGTTTAGTTTATGGAACCGAGCCTATCTTTCCTATTCACTTGAGGATTTCTGTTCTGCAATTCATGCAAGACTGTTTTGAAATTGATGGTCAATTGTCTTCCCGATTAGCCCAGTTGTTGCACGTTGAAGAGAAACGTGATGCTGCTATAGAAAACTTTGCTAAGCACCAAGGTGTGGTGAAACGATGGTTCAACAAGAGATCCAAGGTAAAAGCCTTCCCATTTCTGATTTAGTTCTATATTGGGACAAAGCTCATGAAAAGAAAGGTGAAAATGGTAAGTTTGATAAACTTTGGTTGGGTCCATATCAGATTTATGAAATCCTTGGTGATAACACATATCGACTTAAGAGCCTTACTGGTGAGGAGCTCCCATTGCCTGTCAATGGCCAGTCCCTAAAGCACTACTTCCAGGCTTGAAGAGGCAATTTTGCCTCCTCTTAGTGTACATAGTTAGGATGCTCACTTGCTTTGGTTAGAGTAGGTTGCTTTCCTGCATTTGCTTTCCGTAGTTGTTAGATGTTTTTGCTTAGATTAGTTGTCCTTTTGTCTTTATTTTTGTTCACTACACTTGCTTTTGCATGGTGTTTTTATTTCTAGAATGTGGTGGTAGCCATGCGGACTTGCAAATGCTTCTTTGTTGGGTGAATAATCTAAAGTATTTCTTTGAGAAGCCAAAGTTTTGCTAAGGTCTTGCTGTGGGTTCCACTGTTGTACTAGGGAGTATGATGTCTGTTCATGGAAAATGAGTCATTAGTTGGTGCGCCTTAAATATTTTCTAACCATATATCTTTCACACTTTAAATGATCCTGAAGTAGCTAAGCAAGTCTGGGTGATCTTGTGTTAAGTGAAAAGGTTGGATTCCCATTTTACCACCTGCACTATTCATCCAGATGAGATGGCAGGTGGCACTAAGTGCTTCTAGCCTATATCAGGTAAAAATAAAAGGTGTTTTTCAACACCAGACCCATTACAAGGCATCAATACAAAGATTATCATTTGAAAATTCTCATTTCAAAAAGTATTATCCAGAGATCATTAGCATCAGATATCATTGCATCAGAAATACCATTGGAAGAATCATTACTGGCTTCCCTTAGGGCTCGTCATATCTTAGCATTAGAGCTTTTTCTTGGTGGTAAAATAATCCCAGCTTCATAGCTTACCATGAAGGATTTTGGATGAACTTAGTTGCTAAAGGATACGAATGAATGCATTTGCACACACTCAGGTTTTTAGGATACGGATGGTTGCACTAGTTAGTGGTCTTTGATTCTTTGATAGGATATCATGCTTTTTTGTCTAATGTGTGGGAAACATAGAGATTCTGGGTTCAAACTAAAAGTTTATCATCGAAATGCTCAGGAGCATTTCCTAGTAGAGTCTCCATTTGTTGTGCCTCGCACACACACCCCATTTCAAAAAATAGGGACCCCTTTTTCAAATTTGGCCTAGAATGTCAAGTGAGTTTTTTCCATCTCCTAGGTAGTCAGGTGGTCAAGGTACACTTTTTGCCATGTTAGAAGTTTGATGTTGAAAGATCATTTCAAAATCTGTTAAGTCAAGGTCTTTGCATTTCATCTAGTGGGTCTGATTATCCTTTTGCGCTAAAACAAACCCAACTGACCTTTGCACTAAAACTGCTTGCAACTGACATTAGTGCTGAAATACCCTTCATCCGAACTTTTGCGCTAGAATCCTTTGTCTCTAACCTTGCACCATTTTTGTACTTGACCGACCTCGGCGTCACTTTTCTCATACATAGACTTTTGCGCTAAATCTGATTGTTACCGACTTTGTGCCACAATGCTTGTCTACCGACCAAGTCAGAGGGCGGTGAATTCCCCACCAATCCATCATATCCCTAACTCTCGTAAAGCACATACAACTGAACTAATCACCTTGCACTGAGAATGTTGTCAATTGACTAGGTCCGTCACATCCCGAAGCCCCATCGAGTCAGAAGAGACTGAAAGTCGTGCAAACTCAAAATTCTACTAAATATCCTGACTGACACAACATACAATGCATTTATGGCAAATTAGTTAGAGGAATAAAAGGTGTTTTTCATCATTTCAAAGCTCATTTTACATTTCACAAATCTTTGAAGAGCTTTTTCGTGACATTGCAAACAATTTCCTCGCACAAGCCCACAAATTCGACTCAGAGACCTCCTGCACACCAGCAAGCTTCAACTCTTTGCTCACGCAAACCAGGTTAGATGACTTCTTGAGCTCATGCCATGAGGTATGAATTCAAAGGAATTCCCTTGGAGACAAAGATTTCTACCGGATGGAAAGACATTGGAAATACAGACCTCGATCACATAGACCTTGATGACTTCAGACTCAGGGTATTTGGCCCAAATCCAACCCCTAGAGCCAAAATAATAAAGGATAGTGGGATAGCACAAGCTACTACCTTCCCCACATCGGTACAATGTGCAGAGATGATAGTGGCCTATGCAGACAGATATGACATCATGACCAAAACAATCCAAACTACCATTGGAGACATCTTAGCTGACTTAACTCCACCTTCCTTGGCTGAGACTTTTGACATCCCATGGCATTCAGTAATGACTATGCTGGATAAGGCTAGATCAGAGGCAACTTACAAGAAAGATGTAAATGGATGCAGAAAACATATGAATGAGCAATGGGCAAAAAGTAGGAGGTCATCCTTGATCATGTTCCCACAAGTACTCTACAGGAGTGATTTTCATGATGAAATAGGTGATCTTGTGACTTTGCTGAGTAGAATATATGGAATACCTACAACCTCCACTTTTGAGGAGTGGATGTTTGTCATAATTGGTGAAATATTGAAGGGCACTAAGTTTCATTGGGCACAGGTTTTGAGTGACAACATGCACGAGGCATTTAGAAACTTCAAGGAAAAATAGTTTTTCAGATGGACATCCTACGTTGTCTATGCATTGGCAAGAAGAAACCATTATGTTGGATTGTCTAAGGTGGGTGAGTTAGGAAATGATGAGCAGACCCAAGTCAAAGTATATGAGTGCTACAGCCAGCTCACAATGCCTCAATCTCTAATGCACTTTAAGAGAGTCAATGATGCTTTCACGATGTATATGACAAGATTGTTGCAAGGCAACACAGTCTTGAGGATTTCTATAGAAGCTATGAATGAGATAACCAAATATGGAAGGTTGTACATCCAGTTTGAAAAGTTCACATATCTAAGGATACAAGGTTTCACTGGGATAGCTTACGGACTCCCTAGATATCATACGGATAAGACAGTGCTCTTGGAGTTGTCTAGGCAATTGATCACTTGTGCTAGGAAACTCAAGCACTTGCACAGAACAAATGTCCAATTTCCCATACTATTAGGCAAAGGGAATCATGCATGCCCTTCATTGGCATCAGCTGAGCATTCAGACAAAGAACTCCAACTTCTTAACCTTCACTGCTACAATGCAATAGATCATTTTGATCCAAATAAGGTGATGGAAAGGTTTGTGAGCAAGAAATTGTTTCACAAGATGCACATGGAAGACTTTTGGTCTAATTGCATGGATGATTACAAGGTTATGAAGAAAGCTCATTCAAGGTTATCTCTAGCATTCATAAGAAAGTTCCACATTATTGCAGTCCCTAACCGGCTAGAAGATGGTGAAAATGTGATGAACAGAGGAGCTTGGGAAGCTCAATATCACCAGCCAATTCCATTTCCCAATTGGGCTAATGCTGAGGAAAGTTCTCTAGATACTGTAATGAAAGAACCTATTAGGTTGAGCAAGGCATGGGTAAGAGGCAAGATTGATGCTTTGCAGATGCAAGGAGTGCAGCTCACATACACTGCACCCGAGTCAGAAAAGGAGTCCGGAGGAGAAGAAGATGAGCCAATAGACATCACTGATGATGTAGAACTTGCCCAAGGACAAAAATATGATACTGAGGAGCACATACCATTAGAAGAAAAGGCTAAGGCACAAAAGGGTAGGAAAACTTCTACAAATCCACCTAAGGAAGACCCGTCTCCTTCTACCAAGACAAGAACCTCTAAGAAAAGGGATATGCCTAGTGGTTTTGGAGAAGGTTCCAAGACAAAGAAATCCAAGGTGAAGAATGTTAGTAAGGTTGTAGAGACTGTTGCTACAATTGATGATGACACTAGTCTGCCAGCCTCTCCAGCTCTTGCTGCTCCAAGTGTTAGTGCTGCTATCACTATTGTTCAAGAGGATCTTTCCACTGACCTTCTACCTAAAAAATGCTACCTCAACTGTCTCTCCTCCACTAGTAATAGCCTCCACTGCCTCAAACAATTCCACTTCTTCTATTGCTGCACTACCATGCTCTCCTACTACTTCTACATCCCTACCTGCCATATTCTCTACTCTATTTTCCACCTCTATCCCATTACCACCCATTTCTACTATTCTCTCACCTTCTTTACCTTCTTTTTCCATCCCTTCACCCATGGTCATCTCTTCCACTCTGTTAGCAATGTTAGCCAATTTAACACATGTAGACTTGTCCTCAGTTGCGATGCCTTTGTCCTCTATTGCACCTATCTCACAGGCACCCATAGGCCAAGACTCAACTCCTCTAACCGTACCACTGCTACCTAGAATTGATAAGGTATGTGCTGAATTGGGTCTACAAGAGTCTAAACCGGAGAAGGATACATTTGTTGAGGTAAATAATTAAAATCCAAATGAACCTTTGGCCGAAGCAGTCAGTGTTGAAGTAATTGAAATATCTAACAATCCTCCAGAGAAAGGTCAGATAGAAGAAATCTTCAAAGCAGCTCAGGAGAATGTGATGGTAAATTGGAGAAATCTCACAGATGAGGAGGATAAAGATAAGGGATTAGAACAAGAACAGAGATTACTTTAAGGCCCTCTGAAAACTGATAATGAAAATCCTGATGGATTAAGTAAGCCTCTTTCCTCAACACCTGAATGGATCCAAAATAGAGTGGCATACCCAGAGCCTTAGGTAGAAATAATGCAATTAGATTTGAGCACAATCTTGTCACAAGCTCAGAAGCCAAAGAAACAAAAGAAAGCAAAAGTACAATCAAGGATTTACAAAGATGAGACTAGATCCAGGATTGTTGAAAGAGCTATCCCATCAGCTGACACAAATCGGGAACAAGTCAGAGCCAAGTATTATGCCATCACAACGGTCAATTTGGGACCAACCACACGTGCTCAGAGAGTTGATGAATTCAAAGGGTCTGTCACTTCAATTCTAGAACAATTGGACAAAGATGAACTTTCGAAGAAAGAATTTAAGTAGCAAAATGAAGAACTTTAGGCATGTCTCTAATTTTTGATTAAACCAGTTGATGCTGGTAGAGAAATAAGGATAGTGCCAACTTTCTTATCAAGAGATGAAATGGCAAAGCTCGGTGAAGTGTGAACTATGTCACAAGGCACCCAGAAGTGGATGATTGAAGTATGTGAAAAGGGGTGTGAAATGATTGATGCTGTAGCCAAGTCACATAAAAGATTAGTTGAGCTTCATGAGTAGTGGAAAGATCTACGGGAAGAGTGATTCTTTTGAGGAATATTATTCCCATATGTTTCCCAGAGTTAAGAGCTTCAGAGATCTACCTACACAGACATTATTGACTGAGAATATTCTAACTGGCAACAAGTTATATAAGGCTACTGAATGGTACCAACAACTGAAATTGAGGAAGGAAATCTTTGAGAGCATAAAAGAAGCCTACAAACCAGCACATGAAGAAACTATGTCTCTGATATATGATATTAATGATACTTTGAGGGATTGTCTAGTAGAATCTTACAATGATTTTACACATTATGATGTTGAAGGATGCAAGGATAAATTACATAAGGTAATTTTTGAAGATGACGAGTTAGACATAGAAGCCAGGTTAGATAAGGTCAGCGATCTCATAATTGAGTTCAATGCATTCCATAAGGTAGGGGCAGAAATAGAAAGAATATACAACTGGTACAGCCAGGGACTAGAAATGTTCAAATATCAGGTTAATCATCTCAAGAACTCGGATCTGACAGAAATCAATCCAGCACATGAAGCATGGCTCAACTACCGCAACAAGTTAGCGGGGGAAGACAAAGTGGACTTGGATGAAGAGTCCTAATGTGCCTTTTGAATATTTTTTGAAACATAATCCCGTCATTAGTGAAAATTGCTATATTTAGAATGACATGTGATGCTATTTTGTCTTTATTATGCCTAAAAAATGAGCTTTTCCATATATATATTCAGTTGGGTAGTCAAATTGACCAGATTCAATGTATCTAGAGGCTATTTTTCGTCTTCTTCATAAAGGAAAAAATGTAATCCAGGATTTGTTATGAGCTATAAGGAATGCATTTATTGATGTAATTTGGACCGTTGGTGCTGAGTTAATCTCCACCGTCCATTGAAAAAGTTGGTAGGGCTCCTCCTCTATATAAAGGGCTGCCATTTCCACTATTTGCCCATTTGAAGTAATACAAAGCAAGTTTTTGCAGTTGTTCTGAAAATTTGTGTATTGTTTTGCTTACTTGGTTTTTCATGGTTCGCTTCTTGCTCTCCCATAGTTAGTTAGTAGTGCTTTTATAATGTTCATGGTTTGCTGAAGTATCTGATGAATACTCTTAGTCCATACTTTTAGTTATTTGCTGATGGTAGATAACTGTGTAAAGTTAGTCTGGGCTGATCAATTGTGCTTAAGTTCAATTACATTTTACAAGTTAAATTACGCCGCCTATTGGGTATTTAATGAATGAATGTAATCTAAAGATCTTTTGATTTCTATTGAAGATAACATCATTTTCTGCAGTGTTGTAACATTCATTTTTAGTTTGGTAACTCAAAAAAGTGGTTAAATTTTAGAGTGTTTGTCTACTTGCAGAAGTCCATACATTGTGAATGTCAGTTAGGATTTCTTTGAACCCTTTTCCCTTTTGCATTTTCTTTGAAAACAGTCATTAGTTTAGGATTTTCAATAGCATTCCACATTATTTTTCAGCTGAAATCATAAAGGGTTTATATGTATTTGTTGTTACAACTTTGAAATCTATAGATTACATGTAAGGCCCCTTGTCGGTACAACTAAAACAATCTAACTAAGAAATTCCAAGCAAGCTAAGACCTAGTTGTAGAAACCTAGGAGTAGTCTTACCTAGGATAGGATACTTTTCAAGAGAGGTGTGATACCAGCAATCATACCTACATTGTTGAGTGCAAAAACACCCATCAACAGGTTCCCATTCAGACACATGTTGTTACTTGCATTTCTTAAATAATAGTTGAGATAGGGGGATTCTAATTTGCCCCTTAGTCTTGTTTGTTTGAATGTTGTCATAGGACTTTTGTCTTCTTTTGTCATGCCCACATTTCCTATGTGGTCATGACACACAACACATGTGTCATGTCCACATTTGAAATGTGGTCATGACATGAATTACAAAAAAAATTTCTACCTATCCCTAGGAACCCCCTCGCACGCGTCTGCGTGCTCGATGGCAATACTCATGAGGCATGAACATATCAAACATAATTCGGGGACATGCATTATCTAACTCTGTCTCCTACATGATGAAAGTCGTCTAGGGGGTATGCGATGTGAAGCATGCCACTTTTAGGGTTAGGACGGTTTAATCCGAACCTTGAGT
The DNA here is from genome assembly GCA_027924645.1 of Cunninghamia lanceolata. NCBI lineage: Eukaryota > Viridiplantae > Streptophyta > Pinopsida > Cupressales > Cupressaceae > Cunninghamia > Cunninghamia lanceolata. The sequence goes on from BSBN01000542.1 coordinate 137,930, forward strand.
CTCCTAGGTGAGAAGGTGATTTCATCAGATTCAAAACCAAACCCTATCTCTAAAACAAAATGCAATCGTATAAATACATATAAAATAATGGCATAATGGACACATGATAAAATGGAGTGATAAAAAGAAAGTCAATAAAATAACGTAAAATTAGAACCCTAAAATCTAGGAAAAATTCAACAGCATAACACGTTTTCAATAATCGAATTAAAAATTTTAAAATAAAAACTCCAACAAGAATTCAAGCAAAAATTTAAAATTAATAATTAAACTTATAGAAAATTAAAACAAAAAAAAATTAAATACCTTGCCAAGGCCAATTAAATCGACCTTGCAATAAAATTTTAAAATTTGAAAATAAAATAATTAAATAATTAAATGACACCAAGATAAATTTAAAAATTAAGTCCTATAATAAATATAATTTCGACATTATATTTATTAACCAACTCGAAAATAATAGAGAAAAGGGAAAGATTAAAATACCTTTCCCCGTAAAATAAAAATTAAACTGATTAAAATAAAAAAATCAAATAAAAGACTTCCCATCGCTAGGGCCTAAAACGCACCAAAGAAAATAAAATAATGCCCTAATAAAATAAATTAACTACAAAGGGAAACACACTTCCCAATTAAATAAATCCCACATGAAAGAATAAAACAAAATCTCATTCTAAAATAAAATTAAAATCAAATATATTTTAATCACTAAGGAAGGCAAAAACCCCAAAAGTCAAAAGTAAAGAAAATAGGGAAGTTAGTATTCCTGTGCACATGAATAAATGGAAAATTATATAAAATAGAAAAGGCTTATTTTCCCCTCATTTCTACTCAACCCTAATCAATATTTTATTGTTGTAAGGAAATGAGAGCATCTCAGAATGTATTTCTAAGAATAGTGGTGTCTTCGACATATTTAAATTTCATTAGATTGCCTCAAAAAACACGCACAACTATGCCACAAATCGGAAACAGACAGTTCATTTCCAACATTAACCCTTAAAGGAAATACAAGCAACAAGATCTAATTTCAACAACAGAAACATTAACACAAAAGATAGAACAGAAGACACAGATATACGTGGGGAAAACCCTTACGGGTGAAAAACCCCACACTCCAAAAGCCTAGATTGCCATTGTATTATTCAACAATAGAAAATACAGTTACAATACAAATCTGGCACTAAGCCTTTCATGGAAATTTACATCTTGCTTCTCTGGAAGAATAACTGACAGCATAACCCTGCACAAAGTTCTCCTTAGTTCTAATCACAACACTCGGGTTAGTCCTTCATACTGTTATCATGCCACAAATAACATACAGTACATGACATCACCTTACACCTGAACTCTGTTCTTATTCCTCTCCCTTTTGCACTTACTCCTCTATTACAATACATTTAACATGTCACATTACAGAAGAGAACATTCGGTTCGACTACCATAATGGACCAGACAGTTACAAGAAAGGCAATTATTCAATTGACAATATTAGTGATATACATTGCCAATACAACATTGGCTATTCTGTCCTTCTGCCATGTCAAGGAGCCACGTCACCACTGTCAAACGAACGACAATGCTTCTCACACCGACAATGCTTCTCACGCCGATGCCAACAACCCTTCATCGAAATGACAGTTAACATCAGAGAAGAAACCCAAGACCATTTCGATAGTGAAAGTCAGCCCAATAGAGTATACCACTAGCCCTTCATCAGTAAGACCTCACACATCGGAAGTGGTCTCCTAAGATGCTCTGATAATGATAAGTCCCACCGATCTGATAGAACCTTGAACCAAACCTGCAGAGTTCAAGCCCGTCCAATAGACCTTGCTACCATCGGTGTAACACAAGTGATCGGAGTAAGAACTTCAGCCAAGCTTGATAGCGATAGTCAAGCCGATGGGCAAAACACCATTGGTGAAACATACTCCATCGCTGGAACACAAACAAGTTACGCTGATAGAGCCTGTCAGGCCGATAACAAAGGACAACCCACTACTTTCATGTGATCGCTGAGACTCTTGCTGATTGCTTAGACAAAGGTCAACTCTTGCCGATGCCTGTAAATATGAGACACATGTACTCAACATTCTCCCACTTGACGAAGGATTTACAGGAACCCATCAACGCTTCAAGTCATAGAGCCAAACCTAATATTGCCTCCACTCCACTATGCTCACAAGCTACATAGAAGCTCAATATTATCAACTTCAAAGCTTCATCCTGAACACAACCATGAAGTCATCCTCTAGAAACAAGATAGAACATCAGCTAGAACAACAATCAGAAAACTGACTTCACCCATCCAACTGAACAAAACCCACGTGACTGAAAAATAGCACACACAACAAGTGCTAATCCATCCAATCATCCATACCTTGAAGGTATTCATATCAGCAGACTCATGCCACCTACATATACACCCATCAACTACAAATACAAGCTCCATGTGTCAACCAGTCCAAAAAGACCAAACACATCCAAGAACTCCCACTGCATGGGTAATGCAGATCTGAAAAAGATCATGGCATACAAAGTCCACCAATAGCATCACATAGAAAGTGTAAACATCATGTAGTACCAAGGAAACATCCACCATGATATGTAGAATTTGTAAATCAATAACCTATACATCTCACCACCAGTCCAGAAATCTCTCAAGTTCTTCACACCCAACAATGAAAGAGATAACAGAACCTTCATGCTATCACCCAAGAACATAAACGAAAGCACATGACCACAAACTAGTGATCACTTCAGCTCTGAACAAAACCTCAAACCAATGTAATGTGAAACACACCATCAGAAAAATAACTGAGACCAAGAGAAACATTACACATCATATACCTGTAGACAATCCTTCTATATACACCTCTGAATGCCAACTGTGTCAAGTATGATCTCCTTCAAAACACCCCAAAGAGAACAACATAACAACACCCAAACAAAAATTCAATCTCAAGAGATCAAATTCAACATATGTAATCATGCAACTAACATGGATGTAAGCCTCTCAAACCAAAGAAGATCAAACTAATCCATTTCCCATTTCATGAAATCAGCCCATAAAAACATCTCCTAACAATCCTCATCAATGAATGATATCTTTAAACTCAAATGCAAAAGGAGATAATCATGCTATCCATCTCTCACAATGAATCCTCCAGAACCATCTATGAGCAGTTCAAGATCCATGTCTATGAAAGAAAGCATAAAACACCCGAGAGAAACAATGGGCAATACCTCTCAAGTAATAAACTATCGAGTAGACCAAGAGTGGGGAATGAGAATGTTCTTCCAAGATATCCAAGTCCCAATGACTTTCTCCAAGGACAATCTCCTCTAGATCTTTTGTTGAACTCATATTCAACCAAGGTAAAGACTCCTTGAACTTCCTGCTACAAAATTTGAATAAGCACAGCATATACAGTCTCACCTTATTCTCCATGTATCCATGAGTGCCTACGAACAATCACCTCATGCTAAACACCAACTGCATCACTACACCACTATGAAGTAATCAAGCAAATAATAAATGTACCCAAACATAGAGAAGTTTCCAGACCACTGTCAAAGCTCCACAAAGCTATAAAGGGAACTTATCAAGACATCATGATCTTACCATCTCCCTTAGGAGATTCCATGCTCCAGATGAACATAACCATGGTCGCAAGAGCAATGTATCATGCCAAAACTCAAATGCAGAAATCAAGAAAATATCATGACATGAACCAAACAAACTCTAAACCAACGTCACCTGTCAAGCACCACCAACACCTCAGCCGAGGATTTCATGAATCCTCCATGACTCCAAGATGTTTCACATCCTCAAATAGTGCCCCTGCAAATGCAAAAGAACCCTTCTGCAGCAATAGGATCTAAGAGCTCCTCCTAGTAACATCTGCAACACTAAAGAAGATCATTCACCACTAAGTGATGAATGCACAGTCAATGCTAAAGCTCCCACTAAACTGTAACAACTGAGCTTTCCAAGCACCATGACCAAACATCTTCTCATCTAAAAATCTTCCAGGTCCACATATTAACACATCAATAAAAAACAAATGGCACCAAGATCTCCAAACCAAGAAAATACAACATCACTGTCAAAATCTTACACTGAACTGTGTATCCAAGCTATACATGACATCATGACACACATGCTACAAATTACTGACTATTTAGGTACTTTACACTATCCACCCTTTTATCTCAATGCAATCACACCAATGCACAAGTGACCACAAACAAGGCCAGCTAACAAGTCTGCATAAACACTGAACGATCTTGTGAATATAGACAGTCCACATCTGAGTCATCTCACTGTAGCTTAATAGGTGGCCAGCCCACAAAACTACATAACTCATAGATCCAATCAATGCATCATACAAACTCACTATCGCACTGAAAACTGCAAAACTGAGATCTCAAGAGGTAAATAACAATGTAGACAACATGACAAAAAAATACCAGATTACTTACAACTCGATTTGCCAAACCAGTCCACAACCTGAGCACCATAGTTAAGGAATCCATAAAAGCATCACCACAGAAATGCTGAGTGACTTATCACGTACCAACACTTTCCCAAGACTGCAACTATCTCATCCAGCAACACCCCAAAAAATAGGGTCTAGAAAATAGCTTAACTGCAGCTTCAACAAAACCACAATTTTTTTTTTCTTTGTCCGTGTAAAACCTACAAAATCACTGTGTCATACGAAACACCCATGCACATCCATATCCACTTCACATCTGGATGACTCAAAATTTTGCAACATAAACTCCATAACAGTTAAACCAGAATAATGGATCATCATGAATATGCATAACCATAGATTTTAAAGAAAAACTATAAAACCTCTCAAATCCATTAAACATGAATCTGAGTCATGCAAGTACAAAATATCCATTTAAGGAAACATTAGTTCAAGAGCTTCAGGCCTACTTGTAGACCAATTTCTCAGCCACCAACATGCACGTGCATCCAAGAGAATCAGGCTATTACAGAAGCTCCCAGATCTTCCAATGATCAACTCCATAGCCTTTATGCAATTGGGGCAACAGAAACAATGCTTTCCAATACTAGGAACAAATATCCAGCATAAGCACACTTCTCCATGGCTAAGCAGCAACACAAACTTCTTCATATCACAAGGAAGCCTCTCACACAGACACCCAATATGAAAGTTATTGCAGAGACACAACCACAAAGCATAATCCACCCCATGCAATAGGATTATACACTGTCAACTAAGAGCCTCAGGCCACATCATGACTAGCTCCAGTCTCTTCATCTTCACCATCCTTCAAGCACTGCTGAAACAGGAAAACAAGATTAACTGCCAAACTTCACTCAAAACAAGGATCAAACATCAGACGATTCCTTCAGATTTCCTCAAGCCTGTCACACTAAGAAATCTTTACAGAAGGAATACCCAGACCTTATACACCAGGAACTCTTACATGCAAACACATGCATCATACAAACGTACATATATGAGCAACAAAGCAGATCCCAAAAGAAGGCTCTGATACCATATGTAAGGAAATGAGAGCATCTCAGAATGTATTTCTAAGAACAGTGGTGTCTTCGACAGATTTAAATTTCATTAGATTGCCTCAAAAAACACGCACAACTATGCCACAAAGAGGAAACACACATAGTTCATTTCCAACATTAACCTTTAGAGGAAATACAAGCAACAAGATCTAATTTCAACAACAGAAACGTTAACACAAAAGATAGAACATAAGACACAGATATACGTGGGGAAAACCCTTACGGGTGAAAAACCCCACACTCCAAAAGCCCAGATTGCCATTGTATTATTCAACAATAGAAAATATAGTTACAATACAAATTTGGCACTAAGCCTTACATGGAAATTTACATCTTGCTTCTCTAGAAGAATAACTAACAGCATAACCCTGCACAAAGTTCTCCTCAGTTCTAATCACAGCACTCGGGTTAGTCCTTCATACTATTATCATGCCACAAATATAATACTGTACAGGACATCACCCTACACCTGAACTCTGTTCTTACTCCTCTCCCTTTCGCACTCACTCCTCTATTACAATATGTTTAACATGTCACATTATAGAAGAGAACATTCGGTTTGACTACCATAACGGACCAGACAATTACAAGAAAGGCAACCGTTCAATTGACAATATTAGTGATATACATTGCCAATACAACATTGGCTATTCTATCCTTCTGTCATGTCAAGGAGCCACATCACCATTGTCAAACAAATTCCCAGCATCCCAGCTCATAACTGTTTCCACGACTGTTCATATTCGTGAGATCTAATTATCCCTCATGCACCAATCAATGACTGCTATCCCAGTTTATATATACACGACCACAAGTATGATAACCATTGGCACTTTTGCTAAGAAGACCAACTAGTCTACCATTTACCATCCATCGGGAAAACTCTAGCTGATATGTTTCATCGGAGTGACTGAAGCAATTGGAAAGAAATCACCAAACAGTACCGATGGTACTTCTCTCGCCGATGTCTAACCTTCATCGGAGAGAGAAATAACATCAGAAGGACTTCCAAACCTCAGACCGACAACGCTTCTCACGCCGACACCAACAACCCTTCATCGGAATGACAGTTAACATCAAAGAAGAAACCCAAGACCATTCCGATAGTGAATGTCAGCCTGATAGAGTATACCACTAGCCCTTCATTAGTAAGACCCCGCACATCAGAAGTGGTCTCCTAAGCTGCTCCGATAATGATAAGTCCCACTAATCCAATAGAACCTTGAAACCTTGAACCAAACCTGCAGAGTTCAAGCCCATCCAATAGACCTTGCTACCATCGGTGTAACACAAGTGATCAGAGTAAGAACTTCAGCCAAGCCCGATAGTGATAGTCAAGCCGATGGGAAAAACACCATCGGTGAAACATACTCCATCGATGGAACACAAACAAGTTACGCAAATAGAGCCTGTCAGGCCGATAACAAAGGACAACCCACTACTTTCATGTGATCGCTGAGACTCTTGCCGATGCCTATAAATATGAGACACATGTACTCAACAATTGTTTTCTTTGTTGGAAGCCCTAATATTATTTTATAATTTCCTTATGGAAACCCTATTCCCTCTTTGGTTTTGTCTCTCTCATTTTGTTTTGTTCTCCATTCTTGTTTTCTTTTTTCTTTTCTTCATTCTTGTTTGCAGGTTGAAAGTCTTATTCTCTCATGGCTGCCATGGAGGGAAGATACAGAGGTATAATTTGTTTTTTTGTTGAATATATATACAGTAGGGTTTCTCCCTTTTTTTTGATATATATAAATATATATATACATTTTGTGTATATATAAATATATACACAGCTTAAATCAGAGAGTGAATATATGTTTTTTTCTGTTAAATAATAATAATAACCAGATATATATATATATTCATATTTTATTTTTGTAGGAATTAAAAATATACACAACAATGAGTAAGAGAGGCAGGGTGCAAGGGGGCCGTCGAGTTTTAGTCGCCGTTGGCCGCACAGTACGCAAGGGAGGGGGGTTTACATAAGGGGAAACAGGTGTGGGGAAGGGGTCGAGCCCCCACCCGCACCCTTGGGTGAGGGTGGGAGCTCAGCCCCCTCCCCACACCCACGCTCAACAAAAAACGTTAATGGGAGGTGGCCGCCATCCACCAAAACACTTCTTTTTTTTTCTTTTAAGTTTAAACTTTGACGTTTAGGGTTTCACCCCCCGAAAAAAATAATAATGCTTATTTACTATTTTTTTTTTATATATACAGTTTGCAAAATGTTGAATATATATGTGTGTGTGTGTGTGTGTGTGTGTGTGTGTGTGTGTGTATAGTACTATATATACACATCTAGAATTTTTTAACATGCATTACATTTAAATTTATATGTTTACCAATCTATGTATGTATATATATGTATGTATGTATATATACATACATATATATACATATATATACACACACAGCAGTGAGTGTAAATATATCTGGTTTAATCAATCCAACAGCAAAATAAGATGCATTAAAAACATGAGCATATATACACTTTCTATATATGTAAAAAAAAGAATATATATATGTTTAGATATAATATATTTATATTTATATAATGTGTTATTTACATAGATATATTGTATCATATCTACACATATAAACAGACTTTAAATGGAAGACATAATCAGATTTAAACCATTTCTGTTTAAACTTCCAAAGATCAAATGTGAACAAAACAACTTATTAACCATGTATTTCATTACACAAAACACAACAATATATATTTTCTTTTCCACCAAATATACAACAAACCACAACATCAACACCTATATATATATATATATAGAGTAAAGAATAACAACTAAATAAAATTTCTTTGACAAACTTTTCAATAACAATAGATACATCAGCAAGCCTATAGCAACAAGTTTTGAATAAATTTGGAAAAATACTCTTAAGTCATTTTCTTACAACTTCTAACACAAAGGGTAGTAAATAAATTGACCAACATTACAATAAGGAATACTTCATATATACATTCTCTACAACAACATAGACAATGGTTCACAATAATTGTCAACATTACACTAAGGCCTCCAAGGCCATGGCTCACAACAACCAACAAGAATAATATTGCAAAAGAGGTGAAATTGAACTTCTCCAAGCTCCATTTCTTCCACTAAAAACCTGCAATAAAAACACAACAAAAGGGGAAACCAAGCCACAACAAAATGCCCTTCTCCGTACCGTAGACTTGCAAGTGGGTCACCCCTGAGCTAGGGAGGTAGGAAACACACGGTTGCACACACACCACAACAATCAACACAAGAACAACTCAACATTCACCCATGGATTAACACAAAAGAAAAATCATGAAAATGAGTTTGATGGGGGTAGGGAATGGACCCCTCTACTCAAAGGCCACACCAAGATATCAAAACACCAAGTCTCATGGCCTCAAGCCAAAATCTCTAAAAAACACGTATCTCCAAATATGTCAAAAAAGCTGCCATGGCACTTTTGCCATCAAAATGATATCAACACCAAGTAAAAAGCCCTCAAGGCTATAAGTAGCACAAATATGGGGGTGACCTCGAGGAGGGTCACTCTCCCCTACCCCAAACAAGTTGAGCCTTACCTCCAAATGGAGGTGCTCTCACCAAACTCCCAACCCACATAAAAAATGAAAACAACAAACAACAAAATCCACAAACACAACATAAAGAAATATGCAAGGGTAATGAACAAGTCATGGAGCTTACCTTCAAAAGCCCTAATAATGTAAGCACGTTTGGTGAAGAGCTCCAAGCTTCTCCAAATCTTCCAATCTCCAAACTTTTCTCCAACTCCCCAAAGGAAACTCCAAAAATAGAAAGAAAATCCCAAAATGCAAGAACCCCACACTCCTCAACAAGAGAAGGTAATATAGGCCTTCTAAATTGGCCTTGAGGAATGAGAAGGTGACACTTGCCACCTTTTCCTTCCTCCTCCCATGCCACTTGCAAGGGAGAGGAAGTGTGAGGGTGACAAGTGTCACCCTCCAATTCCATCCCAATCCTCACCTTATCCACTTGTGCTCTCACACATGTCTGAGAGAACAAGTGGTGAGGTGGCAATCCCCTTCAAGCCTCCATGAGGATAAGGGATGCCATATGGCATCCTCTTATTCTCCAAGAGAGCCATCTCCCTCCAAGATGCTCTCACACGTGTGTGAGAGTTTTGGAGGAAGATCCCACACACTTGGGAGACTTGGCAACCTCCCAAGTCTTCTTAGTGAAGGGATTCTCAAACTTTGGGAAGGGAGACGAGTCTTTCGCAAAGCATGACTCATCTCCCACCCTTATCCATTTCAAAATTCGTCACTTTGACTAAACCTCAGTTTAGAATGACCAAAAGTGAGTTATCCCAAGGTTTAGTTAGTCAAAATTGACCCTAGACCCATGGGTAACCACCTAGGGTAAGTTTTGGGACACTAAGGTTCACTTAGGGAGTCATAAATCCACTTTAAATGGCCTCAAAAATAAAAACAATACCAAGTGGTATCAAACAATAAAATTTATACAACACATGATATTAATTAATTAAACAAAGGGGTACTAGGACAAAATGATAAAATAAACAAGCACTTAAACAACATTCAAATCACATGTGATCCTCATCCCTCTTGGGAATGGATCAATTTTACAGGGAATAACATATGTGTGAATACTACCTCCAATTTCTCGTGGCTTGAGAATATAATCTTGCACATCTAGATCAAGTGTCAATCATATCATGAATAATCATAGCCGAAGCAACTGGAATTAAATTCATGCCATTGAATACAACAATAATCATCTACAACATAATTTGAGATTAAACTGCACTTTCTATCTAATGTCACATAATTATCATCACATAAAGAACTAGAAATCACATCACAAAACATCATCTAATATATCTCGCATGTCTAGTCTCAACATAGCATCAAAATATGATCAAATCGAATCACCATATGTCTAATCAATGTCATATCGAAATCAGGAGATATAATCAAATCAGCATAATGGAACCATAGTCTCTAAAAGTATGATAATGTCATCAACTGAAATGTAAAATGATCAGAATAAGGAAGGAAAAATAATCGGCCTCACATCCTCCCCCCTAAGACTAAACTTCCTCTTGGAAGTCGTAAAAAAGGTGAGGATAGAGTGCCCTCAAACTAGCTGCATCCTCCCAAGTTGCTGTGACCTCATCATAACGATCCCACTAGACCCTAACTTAGTCCAGCTCTCTACCTCAAAGGCCCAGTGTCTGACAAGCCAATATGCAAATTGGCTCCAAAGCCAATTGGTTGTCCACCTCTACCTGTAGAGCACTCCAGTCTAATACATGAGATAAATCAGATATATATCGCCTCAAAATAGAAATATAAAAGACATCATAGATACGCGACAGGCTAGGTAGCAACGCTAGAGGTAGGCAACAGGTCCTGTCCACTCCAAGATCTCAAAAGGTCCTACAAACCATGGTGCGAGCTTAGAGCCCTTTCCATAACGGATTGGACTCTTGTGTGGCTGCACTCTAAGGAATACCCTGTCACCCACTGAGAAGCTCTGATCAGTTCTATTAGCATCAGCATACTTCTTCTATCTATCCTATGGCTCCTGAAGTCTCTGCCTAATCAGTGTGACCTGCTGCTCCATATCCTGAACTAACTCTGGACCAATGGCAACCCTGTCCTCTATCTGATCCCAACTCAATGGTGTCCTACATGGTCTATTGTATAAAGCCTGAAAAGGAGGCATACCCAATGAGTTGTGATGCCCATTATTGTAGGCAAACTCATCCAGATACAAATACTCCTCCCATCTAGACGGATGGTCCATAACATACATACGAAGCATGTCCTCCAACACCTGATTCACCCACTCTGTCTGTCCATCTGTCTTGGGATGATAAGTGGAGCTAAAGTTGAGCTGTGTGCCCAACACCTACTGTAAAGCTCTCCAAAAGGCTGAAGTGAACACCGAATCCCTGTCAGAAATGATGTGGCGAGGTACTCCATGTAATCTCACAATATCATCTAAGAATACTCTTGCCATTGCTGGTGCATTGTAGGTCGTGCGTACAGGTGAGAAATATGCCACCTTGGTCAACTTGTCGACTGTCACCATGATGGCATCATGGCGACGTGAAGACATAGGAAGACCAACAATGAAGTCCATGGAAATGGTGTCTCATTTCCACTTAGGTATCTCGTGAGGGTATAAAAGACCCGCTGGATGTTGATGCTTGGCCTTGACCCTCTGGCACTCAAGGCATTGAGCAACAAACTCTGCAATATCCCATCTCATACCTACCCAATGGTATAGTTGTTGTAGGTCAGCATGCATTTTCTTCACCCTTAGATGTGCCGCATATGGTGCTCTGTGAGCCTCTGATAACACTACAGTACGTAGGTCACCTGGGCGGGGTACATAGATGCGCTGTCAATGACGAAGTAACCCATCTGCCTCAAGTGAATACTTTGCAAACTTGCCCACAAGGGCCCTCTATGAACTGATCTCTTGCTGCACCTTAAGAAACCACTCATCCTCAGGCAGATGCTGAATAATGTGTCCTCTCAAGTCCACACTCAGAGTCAAGGTCAAGAGCTCGTGGCGCCTTTGACTCAATGCGTTAGCAACCACATTCTCTTTCCCTTTGATGTAGTGGACATCAAAGTCATACTCGCAAAGAAACTCCATCCAACGTCGCTGATGGGCGTTTAGATTCAGCTATGTAAATATATACTGAAGACTGTGGTGATCTGAATGAAGCTCAAAGCGATGACCCAATAAGAAATGTCTCCAACAAACTAGAGCATGAACCACTACTGCGAACTCCAAATCATGAGTGGCGTAGTTTAGCTCATGGGTCTTGAGCTTTCGTGACTCATACGTGATCGCTCTACCACCTTGCATAAGCATATCTCCCAAACCCTCAAGTGATGCATCCATGCAAACCATGAAATCTGTTGCAGGATCAGGAATCGCTAAAATGGGAGCACTAGTAAGACGCTCCTTGAGGACCCCAAAGGCCCTCTCACACTGCTCAGTCTATAGAAAACTCTTCCCTTTTCATTGAAGGGAAGTGATGGGGTGTGCTATCTGAGAAAAACCGTCAACAAAACAATGGTAATAACTAGCTAACCCCATAAAACTCCTGACCTCGGTCACACTGGTGGGTGCTGGCCAATCTCTGATAGCCCTAATCTTTGATGGATCTACTGAGATTCCATCGCCAGATAGGATATGCCCCAAATAATGTACCTCTGTCCTGAAAAATGCACACTTCACCAAGTTCCCATAAAGATTCTGCTCCCTCAAACACTGTAGAACTTGACGTAGGTGCTCCTCGTGCTCCTCCTCGGTCCGTGAATAGATCAAAATGTCATTGAGGAAAATAATCATGAATCGATCCAAGTAGGTATGGAACATCCCGTTCATGAGACTCATGAACACTGCAGGGGCATTCATCAAACTGAAGGGGACCACAGTGAACTCATAGTGGCCATATCGAGTCCGAAAGGCGGTCTTATGGATGTCTGTCTCTATGATATGCAACTGATGGTAGCCGGACTTCAGGTCAATCTTAGAGAACACCCTGGCTCCCTGCATCTGATTGAAGAGATCGTCAATCCTGGGCAGAGGATAACGGTTCTTCACCGTCACCTTATTCAACTGCCTATAATCCATGCATAATCAAAGAGACCCATGCTTCTTCTTCACGAAGATGACAGGAGCACCCCAAGGTGAAATGCTCGGTCGGATGTGCCCCTTCTCGAGCAAGTCCTCAAGCTATAACTTGACCTCATGATTGGTCATCCTATAGGGTGCACGCAACACTGGCTCGGCACCCGGCACTAAGTCAATATGAAATTCTACCTCATGACAGGGTGGCATCCCTGATAACTTTGTTGGAAACACATCAACAAACTTTCTTAGGATGGGATGATCATCCAAAGATGCCTTGGGCTCGTCATCTTATCTGTCACTCACTGTGATAGCGAACATCTGGTATCCCTTCTGCATGTAGTGCTTAAGTTGCTGAGCAGATATCATACGCACTACTGTGGGCTTCTGAATGCCCACTATCTCAACTGCTGTACCATGATCGTCTAAGTAGCTAATCACCTTTCGGTGACAATCTAGCTTGGCTCGATAAGCCGCAAGCTAGTCCATACCCAAAACCACATCATAGGATCCTAATGTCATAACTCTAAGGTCACAAACTGTGGCAAAGGGTCCCAAAGAAATCTCACAGTCATGGACTCAGGCATCTACTGTCATCTTGGCCCCTGAGGCCAACTCAGCCACCCACCTATCACCTTGCCTAGAGGCCACCAGCCTGCAATGCTCCACTAACAATGGAGAAACAAAAGAGTCAGTAGCACCAAAGTCAAAAAGAATAGAAATGGGGACACACCTATCATACCTGATGTCTCAATCACTGATGCCTGAAAATTAGCCTAGCGGTTATCAACTGTTGCGAACATACAGTGGGACCTACCCACATCTCTAATCATCTGCTCTGATCCTCCTGAATGAGGCTGTCCCCATGTTGTATAGCCCTGTGGACACTCTCTAGCTAGATGTCCTGCTCCACCGCACACATAACATGGGCCCTTAGCCTGTACCTGTCCAGTCTGAGTCCTACTTGACTGTTGCTATCCAGATCTACCTGTGGACCCCTGTGAACCCCTATATGACTGCTGCGACCTCACGGGTCCTACAAGTGATCCCTGTTGCCTTTGATCCCTGCATGGGCCCTGCTGTTGCCAACCTCGATTATGACCCCCATGTACCCTCTGTTGTGGCCTAGGTCTCTGTTACTGCTGTGGCTACTGCTGAGGGGGTCTAGGAGGTAAGGATGTGGAACTAAATCCTCCTCTCTGAGGTGGCAGTGGTGGTCTGCGGTAACTCTGCTGATGCTATTGCTGCCCACAATCCTGAAACTAAGGGTGTGAACTCTATCCTCGTCCTTGTATCTCCTCAGCTATGTATGCCTTCTCGGAAGCATCACTCAATGTCTGGGGGTCTTCCATGCATACAGGACCTGCTATGCTATGATTCAATCCTCTGATAAACTTATGAACCAGGAGTTTCTTGTCATGGAGATACTCTGCATATCGAGACAACTCGGTAAATCTACCCTCATACTAAGCAACCGTAAGTCCTCTCTGCTGAAGGTCATGAAAATCATCAATGTGACACTGCCTGTAGTGATCTAATAAATATCGCACATTGAAGTGCTCAATGAAAGTCTCCCATGTGAGTGTGTCCAATAATAGATGGTGCTTGCACTCCTCAGTGCACCACCAAGTAGCTGTTGTATCTCGCAACAGGTGGAATGCCACACGAGCCTTAATGTTGCCCTCCTAAGGACGCAACATGAAGCATCTGTCTAAATTGACGAGCAAGGCCTCTGCCTCAGCTCCCTCTGTGGTCTTGATGAAAGTAGGAGGATTCGGCCTCAACAAATCCCTGATGGGATCTCCTCGGTCTTTGTGCCCTCTGATAGGCTCATCCGCATAATAATCATAAGGCCTGTGAACAATATGCTCCACTCGCACTGCCTCCTCACACCTAGCATGATGTGGAGGGCTCCTGCTAATGGCCCTATTAGCCAATCCAACCTCCTCTGTTGTCATATATGGTACCTCAATGTATGGCTCAACACGTGGTGCCTCTCGCAGCTCAACACGGGGCTCCACAGGTGGGTCGACATGTGACTCTGTTCGTGGCTCCATGTGTGACTCCTCTTGCGGATCAACACGTGGCTCAACACATGTCTCTATGCGCAGCTCAACTATAGCCAGTGGAAGCCTATCTAACACTGCCTGTAGTGCCTGTAATATCTGTGGCCCAATATCTGGTATAGGTAGGGCTGGTGGTGCTTGCAGTACTTGTGGGGCCGGCGGTGCCTGTCCCTCAGCTGAAGAATCACTGTACATCTCGACGAACGCAGTGTGGCGGGATTGCGCTTGCCGAACTCATCAGGGAGGCATCCTACAAAAAATGAGGTAACCACAAATTAATCAAAGTTGTAGAAATAGTAATGTGCCCTAAACAAGCCCAGTGTTTAAACTTGGGCTCTGATACCAAATGTCATGCCCACATTTCCCATGCGATCATGACACACAACACAAGTGTCATGTCCACATTTGACATGTGGTCATGACATGAATTATGAAAAACTTTTCTACCTATCCCTAGAAACCCCCTCGCACGTGTCTGCGTGCTCGGTGGCAATACGCATGAGGCATAAACATGTCAAACATAATTTGGGGACGTGCATTATCCGACCCTATCCCCTGCATGATGAAAGCCGTCTAGGGGGTATGCGACGCAAAGCGTACCGCTTTTAGGGTTAGGATGATTTAATCCAAACCCTGAGTCTCCTAGGTGAGAAGGTAATTTCGTCAGATTCGAAACCAAACCCTATCTCTAAAACAAAATGCAATTGTATAAATACATATGAAATAATGGCATAATTGACGCATGATAAACTGGAGTGATAAAAAGAAAGTCAATAAAATGACGTAAAATTAGAAGCCTAAAATCTTGGAAAAATTCGACAGCATAACATGTTTTCAATAATCGAATTAAAAATTTTAAAATAAAAACTCCAACAAGAATTCAAGCTTAAATTTAAAATTAATAATTAAACTTATAGAAAATTTTTAAAAAATAAAAATTAAATACCTTGCCAAGGCCAATTAAATCGACCTTGCAATAAAATATTAAAATTCAAAAATAAAATACTTAAATAATTAAATGACACCAAGATAAATTTCAAAATTAAGTCTGATAATAAATATAATTTCAACATTATATTTATTAACCAACTCGAAAATAATATTGAAAAGGGAAAGATTAAAATACCTTTGCCCGTAAAATAATAATTAAACTGATTAAAATAAAAAAAATCAAATAAAAGACTTCCCATCGCTAGGGCCTAAAACGTACTAAGGAAAATAAAATAATGCCCTAATAAAATAAATTAACTATAAAGGGAAACACACTTCCCAATTAAATAAATCCCACATGAAAGAATAAAAAAAATCTCATTCCAAAATAAAATTAAAATCAAATATATTTTAATCAAAATCAAATATATTTTAATCACTAAGGAAGGCAAAAAGCCCAAAAGTCAAAAGTAAAGAAAAGAGGGAAATTGGTATTCCCGTGCACATGAATAAATGGAAAATAAAATAAAATAGAAAAGGCTTATTTTCCCCTCATTTCCACTCAACCCTAATCAATATTTTATTGTTTTCTTTATTGGAAGCCCTAATATTATTTTATAATTTCCTTATGGAAACCCTATTCCCTCTTTGGTTTTGTCTCTTTCATTTTGTTTTGTTCTCCATTCTTGTTTTCTTTTTTCTTTTCTTCATTCTTGTTTGCAGGTTGAAAGTCTTATTCTCTCATCGCTGCCATGGAGGGAAGATACAGAGGTATAATTTCTTTTTTTGTTGAATATATATATAGTAGGGTTTCTCCTTTTTTTTGATAAATATATATATATATATATCTATATATATACATTTTGTGTATATATATAAATATATATACAGCTTAAATCAAAGAGTGAATATATGTTTTTTCCTGTTAAATAATAATAATAACCAGATATATATATATATTCGTATTTTATTTTTGCAGGAATTAAAAATATACACAGCAACGAGTAAGAGAGGTAGGGTGCAAGGGGGCCGTCGAGTTTCAGCCGTCGCTGGCCACACAGTACGCAAGGGAGGGGGGTTTACATAAGGGGAAACAGGTGTGGGGAGGGGGTCGAGCCCCCACCCGCACCCTTGGTTGTGGGTGGGGGCTCGGCGCCCTCCCCACACCCGCGCTCAGCAAAAAATGTTGGTGGGTGGCGGCCATGGCCGCCGTCCACCAAAACACTTTTTTTTTTTCTGTTAAGTTTAAACTTCAATGTTTAGGGTTTCGGCCCCCCCCCCCAAAAAAAAAAACTAAAAATAAAAAATGCTTATTTACTATTTTTTTTAAATATATAGTTTGCAAAATGTTGTATATATATATATATATATACAGTACTATATATAAACATCCAAAAATTTTAACAATGCATTACATTTAAATTTATATGTTTACCAATCTATGTATATATATATATGTATATATACACACAGTAGTGAGTGTAAATATATCTGGTTTAATCAGTCCAACAGCGAAATAAGATGCATTAAAAACAGAAGCATATATACACTTTCTATATATGTAAAAAAAGAATATATATATATATATATATATATATATATGTTTAGATATAATATATTTATATGTATATAATGTGTTATATATATATATATATATATATATATATATATATTGTATCATATCTACACGTATAAACAGACTTTAAATGGAAGACATAACCAGATTTAAACCATTTCTATTTAAACTTCCAAAGATCAAATGTGAACACATCAACTTATTAACCATGTATTTCATTACATAAAACACAACAGTATATATTTTCTTTTCCACCAAATATACAACAAACCACAACATCAACACCTATATATATATATATATTTGAGTAAAGAACAACAACTAAATAAAATTTCTTTGACAAGCTTTTCAACCTATAGCAACAAGTTTTGAATAAATTTGTAAAAATACTCTTAAGTCATTTTCTTACAACTTCTAACACAAAGGGTAGTAAATAAATTGACCAACATTACAATAAGAAATACTTCATATATACATTCTCTATAACAACATAGACAATGGTTCACAATAATTGTCAACATTACACTAAGGCCTCCAAGGCCATGGCTCACAATAGCCAACAAGTATAATATTGCAAAAGAGGTGAAATTGAGCTTCTCCAAGCTCCATTTCTTCCACTAAAAACCTGCAATAAAAACACAACAAAAAGGGGAACCAAGCCACAATGAAACACCCTCCTCCCTACTGTAGACCTGCAAGTGGGTCACCCCTGAGCTAGGGAGGTAGGAAACACACGGTTGCACACACACACCACAACAATCAACACAAGAACAACTCAACATTCACCTATGGATTAACACAAAACAAAACTCATGAAAATGAGTTTGATGGGGGTAGGGAATGGACCCCTCTACTCAAAGGCCACACCAAAATATCAAAACACCAAGTCTCATGGCCTCAAGCCAAAACCTCCAAAAAACACATATCTCCAAATATCTCAAAAAAGCTACCATGGCACTCTTGCCATCAAAATGATATCAACACCAAGTAAAAAGCCCTCAAGGCTATAAGTAGCACAAATATGGGGATGACCTCAAGGAGGTTCACTCTCCCCTACCCCAAACAAGTTGAGCCTTACCTCCAAATGGAGGTGCTCTCACCAAACTCCCAACCCACATAAAAAATGAAAACAACAAACAACAAAATCTACAAACACAACATAAAGAAATATGCAAGGGTAATGAACAAGTCATGGAGCTTACCTTCAAAAGCCCTAATAATGGAAGCACATTTGGTGAAGAGCTCCAAGCTTCTCCAAATCTTCTAATCTCCAAACTTTTCTCCAACTCCCCAAAGGAAACTCCAAAAATAGAAAGAAAATCCCAAAATGCAAGAACCCCACACTCCTCAACAAGAGAAGGTAATTTAGGCCTTCTAAATTGGCCTTGAGGAATGAGAAGGTGACACTTGTCACCTTCTCCTTCCTCCTCCCATGCCACTTGCAAGGGAGAGGAAGTGTGAGGGTGACAAGTGTCACCCTCCAATTCCATCCCAATCCTCACCTTATCCACTTGTGCTCTCACACATGTCTGAGAGAACAAGTGGTGAGGTGGCAATCCCCTTCAAGCCTCCATGAGGATAAGGGATGCCATATGGCATCCTATTATTCTCCAAGAGAGCCATCTCCCTCCAAGATGCTCTCACACGTGTGTGAGAGTCTTGGAGGAAGATCCCACACACTTGGGAGTCTTGGAGACGTCCCAAGTCTTCTTAGTGAAGGGATTCTCAAACTTTGGGAAAGGAGACGAGTCTTTCCCAAAGCATGACTCATCTCCCACCCTTATCCATTTCAAAATTCGTCACTTTGACTAAACCTCAGTTTAAAGTGACCAAAAGTGAGTTATTCCAATGTTTAGTTAGTCAAAATTGACCCTAGACCTATGGGTAACCACCCAGGGTAAGTTTTGGGACACTAAGGTTCACCTAGGGAGTCATAAATCCACTTTAAATGGCCTCAAAAATAAAAACAATACAAAGTGGTATCAAACAATAAAATTTATACAACACATGATATTAATTAATTAAACAAAGGGGTACTAGGCCAAAATGATAAAATAAACAAGCACTTAAACAACATTCGAATCAAATGTGATCCTCATCCCTCTTGGGATTGGATCGGTTTCACAGGGAATAACATATGTGTGAATACTACTCCAATTTCCTGTGGCCTAGGAATATAATCCTGCACATCTAGATCAAGTATCAATCATATCATGAATAATCATAGCCGAAGCAACTGAATTAAATTCATGCCATTGAATACAACATTAATCAGCTACAACATAATTCGAGATTAAACTGCACTTTCTATCTAATGTCGCATAATCATCATCACATAAAGAACTAGAAATTACATCACAAAACATCATCTAATATATCTTGCATGTTTAGTCTCAACATAGCATCAAAATATGATCAAATTGAATCACCATATGTCGAATCAATGTCATATCAAAATCAGGAGATATAATCAAATTAGCATAATGGAACCATAGTCTCTAAAAGTATGATAATGTCATCAACTGAAATGTAAAACGATCAAAATGAGGAAGGAAAAATAATCGGCATCACATCTTTCAAGAGCAACTTTTGCTTCGAAGGTTCTAATCCTCTACACTAGAGTTGCGATTAGGTCTACATGAGTGGCAACTCTAGGTGCTTCCTCATTTCTAGGTTTTCTCTTTGAGTACTATCATGATGGTGTGCTTCTTCTCATGCAGTATTGCCTCTTTGTTCTTCTCATAGGGAAACTCTTAATGCCTCTTGAGCATCTCTTTCCTCTTGCAAGTGTCTTTCTAACCTTTTTACTTCCTCATCGAGATGAGTACTTGAGGTATTTGTGGAAGGTTGATCTGGTTGATGTATTTCTAACCTTACTCTCCTAGCCTTATGAGGTGAATTTGGTATGACAAGATTGTGTTCTCATGCAGGGTTGTTAAAACAAAAAGAATACCTAGGTTCTCTTTAGTCTTGTTCATAGTCAGAATGTTCATAATCGTAGTAGTTCATGATTGGTGCATCTAGGTGAGGTAGCACATACCTATCGAAAGGAGTTTCTAGTTCTCTAGAGAGAACATTCCCTAAATTTAGATTGGGTTCTGTCATATTCAGGGGTGCCATAGACACCACAGAATAAATGGAATGAATGATGGTGAAGGTGACAAAGCCTGAAGTGACAGAAATGACTTTTAAGAATAAAGTGAAAATTCTTGACAATTGTTATTTTGAAGTCTTGAATGTTTAAGTTTTTAATGTGATCTATGTGTTTGGAACACGAAAAGCATAAACAAAAGTTTTTTGCTCTTCATGTCGGGTTCACCAAAATACGTAGTGAAGCTGACGGTGTATGCGACAGTGAGAATAAGATCCCAGTAATGAGAATACAAACAACATAATCAGAAGGTTGAATGTTTGATTCACGTTGGGTTCACCAAAATATGTACGCTCAAAATCACGACGTCAATGGCCTCATGCTGTCAAATTAGATTTTGGCATGCACACTGATCCTTCCCTCCTTGATAAAGGGAAAACTACCATGTCACTCTCACTCTCATGGAAATAGCCAGTCAAGCAGAGGTGAGACACGGGGGTGGTCTAGCTCGTTGGAGATCTGGACTTAACGAAAAGGGGTCGACATGTCCTAGTGCCTATGTTGTTGTGTGCTTGTGTCTAGATGTGTTGTTTAATGATCATGGTTGTAAAGATAATTGTATGACCCGAAGGGTCACTAGTCACTCTTCTCCTATTGGGGTTTCTAATCTTCCACCTTTGTGTGGGTAAGCTATTATTTTCGTTGATTGTCTGTTATTGTTCAAACTATTGGATGAATGCTTATTGTACTAGGAACTACCTATGTTCTTCTTGTTGTTGGATGACTAGTGGGTCCTGTTGTGATCTCGGATAGATTTCCCCTATCTCATCAAGGATCACCCTCACCCACTCACCTCTTAATCCTAGGCACATTCATGAGACGAGACAAGAGATAGGTGTTTGTGAGCTAGCCTTACTTGACCTAGGGTTTGACTTAGGGTTTGATTTGACCTAAGGTTTGATTGTGCATTGACCTCATTTGACCTTGTGATGGAAT
Organism: Cunninghamia lanceolata; assembly: GCA_027924645.1. Lineage (NCBI taxonomy): Eukaryota > Viridiplantae > Streptophyta > Pinopsida > Cupressales > Cupressaceae > Cunninghamia > Cunninghamia lanceolata. Next base: position 159,822 of record BSBN01000542.1, read on the forward strand.
CAAGGGTTTGCATTTTTTCTAAGTGTCTAATGTTTTGGTTCTTATTTGGGTTTTTGTGATTGCAAGCCTAAATGAAATGCAAAACTTCTTTTTGTGCTTTTTAAAATGTTTTTGGAATTGAAGATGCTTTTTTCTAATCTTGGAATTGAAAGATGAATGCAAGCTATAATGAATTTTCCTAATGCAATGTGAACTATGAACTATGTTTTTTGGGGTTTTCTTAATATTGAAAAGGTGTTTGCAGAGATTCCATATGGAGAATGCAAAAGTTGTCAGCACACCTTTGCCTAGTCATTTGAAATTGACTAAGGAGATGTGTCCAAAGACACAAGAGGAGGAAGAAAAAATGTCCAAGGTACCATATGCTTCAGCTGTAGGAAGTTTAATGTATGCCATGGTATGCACGAGACTGGATATTGCACATGCTGTCAGAGTCGTTAGCAGGTATATGAGTCATCCCGGATTTGAGCATTGGAATGCGGTCAAATGGATTCTCAGATATTTGAGAGGTACATCTAATAACACTTATGTTTTGGGGCTCTAATACTGATTTAGCAGGTTATGTAGACTCAGATTTGGCAGGGGATATTGATACCAGGCGGAGTACTACAGGTTATGTCTTTACTGTAGGTGGAATGTCGGTGAGTTGGATTTCTAGGTTGCAAAAGGTGGTTGCTTTATCCACCACAGAGGCAGAATATGTAGCTGCAACAGAGGCAAGCAAGGAGATGATATGGCTGCAATCTTTCATGGAAGAATTGGGTAAACAACAAGCTAACAGTTCTTTGTATACAGACAGTCAGAGTGCCATACATCTTGCAAAGAATTCTGCCTTGCATTCAAAGACCAAACACATACAGTTGAGGTATCACTTTATTCGGTCGGTGTTGGATAATGGACAGTTAAGGCTGGAAAAGATACATACAGATGAAAATCTAGTGGATATGTTTACAAAGGCAGTGACAAGGGAGAAGCTGAGCTCCTCTTCAGCTTCGATTGGTCTTCTCAACTGAAAACAATAAAAATCGAACAGTAGAGTCCAGGGTGCTTATTTCCAGTGGGAGCTGCATGCGCAGCGGTGTCGTCCAGGATCAGTCTCCAAGTGGGAGATTGTTTGGTGTGGAGCCTGATCAGTCTCCAAGTGGGAGATTGTCGGTAGGTGGCGACTGATCAGGAAAGTACTGTACACTAGCCATGTATCCTCGCCGAGGTTCGGGGCCGGGCCGGGCCCCGAGCGGGGGTTCGGGGGCGAGCAGCCCCAAGAAACAGGGGTTCGGGGGTGGTAGCCCCTGAGAAAATTTTTTTTAGGGCTGACTTAAAAAATCCTAGGGCCGACTTAAAAAATCCTATTTTTTATGACCGACATAAGAAAACCCTAATTTTTGTAACTGACAAAAAGGCTTGATAAAAAGCGGCCAAGGGTTAGGGTTTGAATATTGTATTGTAGCATTTGCAGCGGTATTGAGTTGCAGGGATTACTGATTGTAATCAATTTGATTTACTGGATAATAATATTGGACTCTCTGTTTGGTGGATGTAGCCCGACTTTGGGTGAACCACGTTAAATCTTGTCTCTCCGTGTTATTAATTTTGTGTATTTCCATTTCTCTATTTAATCTTTATTTGCATTTAATTGATATCTTCTGCTGGCTAACCCTAACATCAACAACAGAGAGAGAGAGAGAGAGAGAGAGAGAGAGAGAGAGAGAGAGAGAGAGAGAGAGAGAGAGAGAGAGAGAGAGAGAGAGAGAGAGAGAGAGAGAGAGAGAGAGAGAGAGAGAGAGAGAGAGAGAGAGAGAGAGAGAGAGAGACCACAAGATGAAAGAAATGGCATGTCACTAAGAGAATTGCTGCTGAGAGGATGTTATTTCATGCTTAAATGTACATGACAAGGATTAAAAATCATCATAGGGGTCCTCATGGAGGCTGTATGTGATTTTGGTGCTTACAGAACCAGCAGTGACAAAACCTACAATGGAAAAATTAACAGTAGCCAAGTAACTCAGATAAATTCTTAAAAGAATGTGAGGAGCATTAAATATCTTTATCCATTAGAAATAACTCATAATGGTTGATAAAGGAATTTTTTTGGGGCATCACATTTCGATTGAAGGCATAAAGATTGACCTAGAAAAGATAAAATTCATTATGTGGTTGCAGCCCTCATAAACCCAAATAGATGTTAGACAAAAGATTTATAGAGAACTTCTAAAACATTGCAGCCCCAATGTTTTCCCTCTTTAGGAAGGATACTAAATTTTCTTGAACTAATGAATGCTAGAAGTCCTTCAAACTAGTTAAGGAAAACTAACTACTACTCTAGTTTGTGAGGTCCTAACTAGAAACTTCCATTCCACATTTATGTTGACACTTAAAATGATGTCAAAGGTGTAGTTCTCAACCAAGTAGATGAAGAAGGGGGCAATATGCCGTTTATTTTATCAACAAAAACTTAACTCCCACTTAATGGAATTATACCATAGAAAGGGAATTCCTTAGTGTAGTCCATGCTATCAATAAATTTTAACATTCTATAAAAGGATATGAAGTCACTATATATACCGACCACTCTACTATCAAACACTTGGTGAATAAATTTTTGGTAAGTGGGTGAATAATTAGGTGGTGGTTGTTGTTGCAAGAGTTTAATGTGACAATAGTAGATAATCCAGGGAAATTCAATGTTGTTGACTTTTTATCTAGAATACACATTGCAAGTGATAAGAAGGATCCAATCAAGGATAATTTTCTAGATGAAAAACTATTTTTTGAGTCTGTTCACACAACTCGGTTTGCTGATATATCTAATTATCTAGCTTCAAGGGAGTTTCCACCAAATTTTTCTACTAAAAAAAGAAGGGAAATTTTTAAGTAAAATGCAATTTATAAATGGATAAATGAAATATTATTTAAATGTGGGCACATGTGTTACACATATGCATTTAGGGAGACAAGGTTTATAACAATCTAAGAGCTTCCCATGATGAACCAATAGATGGAGATTATTCAACCAAGAGGACAATACACAAGATCTTTGATATTGGATATTACTAGTCCTCCATGCATAAAATATAAAGAGATATGTCAAGAGATGTAAAAAACTATAGAGGATGGGAAGTCCAATGACATCTAGTGAAATACCCCTCCACCCTCAAGTGGATCTTGAACCATTTGAGAAATGGAAGTTGGATTTCATCAAATCCATTGACTCACCACTCAAAGAAAAAGAGTTCATCTTGGTATGTACAGATTATGTCACCAAATGGGTAGAAGTATAGGCTTTGAAGGTTGCAAGAGAAGAACAAGTAGTTGATTTTTCACATAACAGGATATTCTTGAGGTTTTGAATACCTAGATCTATTGTTACAGGCTAAGGGTCCCAGTTCACATTAAAGGTGCTCCTAAACTTCATTGACCATTACCAAGTGAATAATAATAAGCCTTATCCATACCACCCACAGGTGAATGGTCATGTAAAATTCACAAATAGAGAGCTAGAAAACATCCTAAAAAATAGTATTAGCTAGTAGAATGAACTAGTCAAGAAAATTGCATGAACCATTTCAGGCCTACAACACCACATGGAAATAAAATACAAGGTTCATGCCTTATGATTTGGTTTTTAGCAAGAAACCAATTTTGCCCATTGAGTTTGAACTACAAACACTCTAAAAAACATAGAAGTTGGCATAAACCTCACATAGGCACAATAAGATCAAATCTTGTAGCTAAATGAATTGGATGAGTTGATACTAGAGCAAATTAAGCAAATAGAATTAGTTTAGTAGAAAAGGAAGTTACGGAATAATCAACACATCAAAAAGAGGAAATTTCAAAGAAATGAATAGGCATTGTTTGATTCTAGATGAAAAGAATTTAGAGGGAAGCTTTGTACCTATTGTTGGGCCCATATGAGATAGAAAAAATCTTTGACAATGGAGCTATATGGTTAACCCTCATTGATGAAGATACAAAAACAATATCAATAAATGGGCATAGGTTGTATTTGTATCAAAAACTAGCTAATAGGGAGGAGCTTATCAAGATGGTGTAGGCTTGGGTCTCCTCTTGGCAACAGTAAATAACAAATCATTAGAGTGTCAAATGGGAATAAGTAAGAGAGTTGAAAAATAGTAAACAGTGGGTCTTCAACCAAAAAACCTAACTCTAAAAATTATCTCTAGAGTAATTCACTTGATAAATTATATATAGAACCATTGTTTTAAAGTTGTTTTTGTGTGCTCTAAAATGTGACTCTAGCACAATGTGAATGTGTTAGCTCTGATATCACACATGAACCACCCCCTTGTAATGGGCAACGTCCAAGTTACTATTGCTTTCATGGCAAAAGCCAGTCGAGTGGAAGCATAATCTAGGGGTGGTTCTATTCATGTGGAAATAAAATGTCATGGAGGGCAGTTGGCCTATCTATGGGCCAAGTATGTATTGATGCTCAATGAGAATGTTATATGATTATTGTAGTGGAGATAACTATATGAACCAAAGATTCACTCGTTTTAAGTCTCTTGTTGCTATTTTTCAAGATATAATGCCTAGTACTACAACTATTTTGTTCATTGATTACCCTAAGGTGTTGTAATCTATTCTCTTGTGCTTTTATGACCTGTTGAATGTTGTTTCTTTCTTGAATGATTCTAAAGGCGTGTTCTTTCTCTTCAATTATGTGTGTTACATTTTGTGGACTAGAATGTATTGCCTCTATTTATTTGAGAATAGCTTTAATCCAAACTCCTCTAATCTCCAGACATATTGAATGATTGGGTGAGAGAGTTTAGTGTGTTGACGTAGGTTTGACTAAGTGTTGAGGTTGATTTTATGTGTACCTAATAATGTTTTTGATAAAACAAGGTGGTAGAACAAGGGGCCGAACCCTTACAAAACAACCCAAAAAAGGAAGCAAAGGCCCACGAACAAAAAGAGCCACAAATAACAACTACAACATAGTCAGCCGATAAACATCAGATAGTAAATATAAGTAGTCTAATAGCAGAGAGAAACAAAAAGCAAGTAGACAAAGCTAGGATTAAACATCTTCCCAGCCTTTAGATAGAAATTCATAAATTTCATCAAACTGTTTGGCCTTCTCTTCATTTGCACCATACTCCAGGGTATCTTGTTCCTACAAGAAAGAAAGATTCACTATAGCCAAGTGACAAAGCATCCTATTGATGAAGCGTCTAAGGGAGAGAAGCTTCTGCTCAAGGGACTCCACTTGATTCCTGAGAGCAGACATTTCATCCTCCTAGTTGGCATCTGCCTCCTTAGCATCTTCCTCAACCTTCCCCTCATCCTTATCCACAGTTATCCCCTCTCCATCTTGGGTTCGGTCACCAGGCACAGAATTCCCACCATCAATATCCTCATCTTGAATATCCTTTTCCTCCACCCCTCCAATTTCTTCTAAAATCTCCTGCACTTCAATGCCCACACCTTTTAATGGTTCTTCCTTTTGAGTGGACCTATCCGAGTCACTCTTTGAGTATTCAATCAATTTAGCCTTAGGGGTTGGTTTGCCTGCAATTCTGTGAGATCTTCTAACCCCCGAAGTGTTACCCTCAGTTTTTGTTTTTGTCATTTTAGTTTTGGCCTTTTTCTGTGGTCTCTCACTTTCACTTTTCTGATTCTTATGGGCCCCCATATCCACTCCCGAGTCAGTGATCTCCATAGTAGCCTCCACATCCTTAAGAAGCCATTTTTTTCCCACTACCTTTGGAAGTAGGACTATGAAAGCCTTTCTCAGTAGTCTCTTCCACGGGTTTAGAAAAGGAAACCCCTTTCAAGTTAGGGGTAGAATCAGTGGGTTCTGCAGAAGTGGTATCAGCCATAGAGGGGTTATCCATAGGAATCTCAACAATGGTGAGTTGAATGGGTTTCAGTGGAGATAAAGAAAGATGAAATTTATGCAGGGGATGTATAAGGCCCTGGTGAAGGGGGATAGGCCGCTTTGAGGGTTTCATAGCATGCTTGGATTTCACATGTTGAATAGAGTGTTCCAACGAAGACATCAAATAGAAAGGAAAGCTAACAAGAGCATTTTTCCTAAAATCGTTAAGGAGGGGAAGGTGATAGTTATAAAACTTGGTGAAGTGGCCCTCCAAAGTGAAATACTTCATCAACAGGTAACACATAACATCCCATGGCTCCGGTAACTTAGCACGATCAAACCCTCCTTGATAGGGAACCAGCTCCTCCCTAGCGCCAAGAAACAAAGTCTGATTATGATGATTCGCAGCCTTAGCATTTCTCTTCAATTTTATGCCTTTAGTAGAAAGACTAGTAGCCATAGCAATAACCTCCTCAGAGACCTCGAACCCAACATTACCAATTTGGACTCTATGATTATCCCATGAAAGGGCACACTACACAGATAATTTTTTGTCATGGCCATTAAGGCATTCCAAGAAAGGAATAATGCCTCCTTTTCAGTAATGCTAAACCAAGGAATTATCCTTGAATTCACTGCAAGTGGCGGGTTCAGTTTGGATTTTGTCCCCCCCATGATCAAATTTTCTTCAAAACTAGACAATAGAAAATCACTAAACTTCTCAAAATGACAATGACTTTTCCTCTCCTCAATGTGCCTCTTACAAGAATTATCTTTGCTGGTAAAAGGAATGGTAATAATGAGGAAATAAATGAGGAGAATGGTTAGCGTCCTTGAATAATCATTACTCAGAAACACCACCACATTCCCCACTCTCTGTGTGTCTTTCCCATGCTTTGAAATCTTCCCTTTAGACCTCCTGTCAACATCAGTCAGCCACCTATCTTGCCATAGGATATCATCAATTCCAAAATGGAATTGGTACAATTAGTCATCATTAAAATGTCCTTAGTCAGCCACCTCAGCTTTCTATAGGAGATAAGATTTGCCAGGCTGTCATCTACAACAACAGTGTAATTCATCTTCATTAAGAAGTCTTATCTTTTTGAATTAAATCCCTGATAGCCCAGGGAATATTATGGCATTAGCGCCAACATCGTCAATTTTCAAATTGCTGACCATGATTGGCAAGGGCATCAGGGACTCCATTCCCCTCTCTGTAAATGTGGGAAAAATCAACCATAGGGATAGTACCTAATAATGTTACCAAAGGTTTAGTTCTCTATAATTCCTAATGTTTTTATATTTTTCTTATGCAATGCAACCTAATATGAATGCAAAGAAACATTTCATTCCTTTTTCCAAAATAAAAGAAGTTTTCTAATTAACTGGAAATGGAAATATGAATGCAACTACATATGTGTTTTCTCAAACGCAATCTAATCCTATGTTTTTGTGTTTTTTTATGAATTGATTTGAATCTAATCTATGAATTTTAAAATTGCAAGAATTGAAATGTAATCTATGAATTGCAAAAATCTAATCTAAGCAATGCTAATCTAATTAAATCAATGCAAATCCTATCAAGGAAAGAGAAACACAAAGATTACTTTGCCAAGAGAAAGAGTACGATCTAATTAACTACTGAACATAGAAAGAACATAGTATGATTTTGGTGCATGATCCTGGTGTATCCTTAGAATTCCTTTTGTGGCAATCTTCTCTCCTTTTCAACAACAAGGTTCTCCTCTTGGAAAAGGGATGAAGCTAGAAGCAACTGATTTGAGTGTGAATTGAGCTATGGGAGATATGGTGAGACAAATCAAGCTATGAGAGACCTATGGCTTGGGATTTTGAAAGAAATTGACAATCATAAAAATGCTATGAAGATATTGAAGCTTAAGAAACTAAACTAAGAAGAATAAAAGGCTCACAAAGTCTTGCAACGAGCATAAGCATGTTATGGAGAGAAAAAAGAAAAGCTAGAATGAATGTGCAACAATGAATTTGCCTCTCATAATGCATATAAGAGGGGGTATTTATAGATTGGAGAGGCTCATGAATGATGGAATTGATTGGAGAGTTAATAAAATTGATTGGATAGTGAACTAGGATAATTAGTGAGTGAACAATCTTTTAAAGCTTATCACTAGAGGAAGAATAGAGTTAGCATGAGATGGATAGGGAGATAATAATAGCTTAGTGAGAGCTAAGAATAGAGTTATTGGGAGTGTATAATGAGTTAGAAAATAGATTAGACTTAGTTAGGGTCAAAGAGCCATGCACACTGGAGCAAAAATAGAACTAATTTAGGCCCAAACTGAATAGAAACATACATGTTAAAACATGACTAGGCCACCTAGTTTACCAGGGTGGGTCACCCTAGGGAGATTCACTTAAAATGTTAGAATTACCCTAGGAGAATTAGAAGTCAAAAGTGGTGACTCATAAGGAATGGGTTTTGTAGGTGGTTTTAGGGGCTAAGATTGGACGTAGGGGACTAAATATGACTTTAGGACCTAGAGAGAAGCTAATGGATTGAAAGAGAGGTCACCTCTAGGAGATCCATGTTAGTGGCTAAATCTCACCTAGGAAATTTGGGAATCAAAGGGGTGACCCAAAATTAAGGAAATGGGTGTTGAAATTGATGGTTGGAGATGGTCTAGGAAGTTGATTAGAGGCATTTAGAAGGTTGAGATGGTTGAAAGAGGTTTATGGAAAGTTAATTTCTCATCTTGTGATGTTGGTAGGTTAGGTCAACAGGGTTAGAGAGTGACAAAAATGAGTTGTCGGCATAGGGTAATTGGTGAAGATGCAGGACCTTAGAAGATTAGCTAGAAGAGAGGGGAAGTAAAAGCAAAGTGAAGAACATCAATCCATGTGTCACCAAGAGGAATAATATTGAGAGGTCATATTTACATGCTTACATGTACATGTTTAAGACTACAACTCAACATCAAATTACCATGTAGGCTCATGCACTTTTTTAGTGCTTACATATTAACCCCTTAGGGATGGTAGTCTACATTAAATGTAAGCATCATTCTTGAAATAGGCCTTACTAGTTGTTATCCCTTAATTATACCTTAAATAATAAGTATTAGTTTAATATTATGATTTTCAATAACGAACACTAAAATAAAAATGAAGAAACATACCATCGATGCATGAGTTATAAGTATAATTGAGTCACCTTGCTTCACAATGTGGACCTGCAAGAATGAAACCACACAAAACAAGGGTGCAAGAGCACTACAAAAGCTAAAATTATCTTAAATGCGTTCAAGTCAAACTAAGCTAAGTGAAGAGAGAAGAGGAGAAATCAAAGGAAAAGAGGTCAAACAGTGACGAAATCATGTAAGTAGTCGATGTAAAGCTATCAATGAGGGGATTGAGAAGATGGAACATAACCTTCCTATTTTTGAGAACCAAGTACATAAAATGAGAAAAATCTCTCTTGAAACCCTAGATTTTGTTTTGTCAATTTCACTTGAAATAATCCATTGTTTTCAAATTTGGTTGTTGCATTTTATTAGTTTTCCCATTTTAGGCCACTTGCAACCTTTCATTTGTCAAAATTATATCATTTTTATGGTTTTTGGAGTAGTTTTAATCATTCCAAGGTGTGGGTTAAGTCCGTCCCTTTTTTTAGGGAAAGTCACCCATGGGAGATCTACCTAATTTTTTAGGTCACCCCTAGGAGTTTTGCCCTGGTGAACTTAGTGACCCACCTAGAAAGTTTTCAAGTGAAAAATTTTGTCATCTAATGCATTTGAAACTTAGTTTAATCTATTTATTGATACTAACCTCTTCATTTTATTGCAATTTTACAAATCGTATATGCTTTTCTTGTGAAAATTTGTCATATTTTACACCCTTTTTGTAATTTTCCAAGTTTTAGGGATCTAATATGTTGCTCTTTGTGTCTATTAAGATGCACCCTTTCAATGGAATGTGACTTATGATCAACATTGGTTCATGGATGCCTATGATGTCTTGTTTATCTGAGATTGTGCTAGCTTGAGGAGGACAGGCTTGGATAAGGTGGCTAGAGTTTCAATCATTCATCCTTCTTGCATATGTTGCAACATTATAACATATTGGGATGTGGATAAGAACACCTTCATGTTCCATAAAGTATCAGGATATTTGACTATCACTTTATATGATGTTTACCACATATTGGGTGTTCCTGTGAGATGAGAGCATCTTCAGGTTCCCAAGAGTGAGTCTGAGAGGGAATAGTTAACCTAGGCTACTATTATGGGGTCACTCATCCTAGAAACTATCTACGTATCCAACTTATCTCTATTCCTAGACTTTCCATCTCACTTATGTGAAAGTTTCTCATTGGGTTGATTGCATCCAAATTTTTAGGAGAGACTGGGGCATCGAGGCTTAGGTGGTGTTGGGCACTGATTATTCAAAGACTAGAGTAGGGCATAGTTTTTTTCTTGGGGGATTGACATCCTTTCCATGGTTTACCAAGACTTGTATCACATTTTTAGTTGAGGGTTACCTAACTTTAGTCATTCTTTGCTTGTCATGTCATGGATATATGAGCACATCATACCATTTTAGAGGGGTGTGTCGCTCCCAAATCTTAGATTGTCAAGAGCCATGCAATAGGGTTGACGTGGTTATTTTGATGCTAGTACATGCATGGTGGATACTCTTACCAATGTAGATTTTATTTATGATCCTTATGTTGACATGGGGGGTCTATAGCTAGGTGATAGGTATGTGCAAGACTATTGTAGAGGAGTGGTTCATTTGAAGGACATGAATGGTTTGGTTGAGGCTAATCATATTGCCAGAGTGCTTTAGTAGTTGGGAGAGGATTTTCCTAAGGACTTGCCCCCTATTCCTACTTGTTATAGATCTTCTCAGTAGACACTGAGCATGGGGCACTCTTTTGGACACTTTTGACTTCTAGGGTTCTAATTATGAGACTAGTTTGTGTAGTGAGGTAAAGTTGTGCAATACCAACTCACTTTTAGAGGATGGTAATTTTTGAAAAGGATATTGATGAATTCACAAATGAGGGCTATGATCTTGAGAGAGAGGAGCATGATGAGGTAAACATAGAAGAGTGATGCAGGATCATCGCTAGTTCAAGATAAATCTTGCATGAACCAAAAATGTTTGCATTTTAGTTTGTTTTCTTTTCATTTTCTCGTTCAGTTCAGTCAGTTCAATCAGTAGTAATTTTAGTATTTTGGTCCGCATTATGCCACAGTTTCAATTTAGACCTTGTAGAGCTAGATTTGTTATCTAGACACCTTCATGCACATCATATCCAAAATTCAAATCATTTGGATCAAATTCTAGAAAGATATCTCTATCACAAGATTAACTATTTTCTCAAAGCAGAGCAACCTGATAGTCTTAGACAATCAGCTAATGGAGAAGACTTGTAGAGCATTTCATGACTTATGGGGCTAAACAACACATCATTCAAGGAACTTTGGATCACGAACGACCTTCCCTGAGATCCGCATGCCATTCCATTCACTTGTGGAGGATTCCCATATGTTTAGGTTTGACCTATCTGTGTACACACATTACATCTCTTTCATTAGAGTTTGTAATCATCTTTGGCCAATGTGGAGGAATCTAGTGTTCTGGAGATGATATATATTCATGTAATAGATGCATAGGAAAGTAGTCATTGATAGTGAATCACATAGAGATAGATTGGTAGTTTGAATTCTTTGTAAGGCACTTCAAGGTCATATCTTGCGCATATACTATAACTGAGAAATCAGGCCTGTGAGCTCTAATTATAAGCCCACATGTTGCCAGCCTATTTATATTTTGAATCTATGATGCTAAATGATTGAATCTGCATTTACATCCTATCTTTGAGTTGTTTTTGTTGTGTTTACTCTCATTGCACGATCTGGACTGTTCACTTTGTGGACCCTCCTAACCATGACTACACCAGAGAGGATGGAGAGATTCCTTTAGATGAGGAGGTAGTGCCAGTGACAACTCCTCCTAGACACAATCTAGTTTATCCTTTATCATATGAGGACATGAGACTCTAGGATCCTATGTGGAAAGTTGCAATCCTTATAAGAATATCTTTCCCTACTCCTTTATTTGTTACTCATTTTCTTTTACATGTTTAATTCTTTGGTTAACACTCTTCTTTTATCTTCTCCTTAGGTACCGTCAAGGGGTGGAGGGAAATTTTTCATAAGGGTTCTCTAGATGAACTACTCCCCACTACTAGTCAATCCAAAGAGTTGCTTCTTATTGATGCTCATTTTCCATTTTTCATGGGTCATCACATACATATCTTAGCTCCTACTTATCATATAGGTTAGGATGTTGCTTCCCAACAAGCTAGGATTGGTATACTTGAGGCCTGGAGAATACCTTAATTTGAGAGATGGCTAACCTTTGGGTTTAGTGACAGTTCTCATGGGCTCATAATGCAAGCTCATCTCATTCACATGCTCTTGGAAGGATTCTTTCTCATTCTATAGGATACATAGGGGTTCTAATGTGGTGGATTGTCGGAGGAGATCTAGGAGTAGGAGTCCCAAAGGCTCTATTGGTCAAAATCATCCTTGAGGTTCTAGGGGGTCTTAGTTTTCTATTTTTCCCCTTGCATGGTGAGACTCACATTCTTGAGTGCAGTTTTGTTTAGGAATTCATCCTCTCTTGTAATGTATTTTGATTACTCTACTTAGATTTGACTTAAGTTTTGTATCTTATATCCCCTTCTCTTATCTTTTGTGGACATGGACAGTTGAGATTTATTATCGACTAACAACACAATTATAGTGTAATATATACATATATAATTGGGATTTTTTGGAATATATGAATTATGAAATGTATTGATGTAAGAACATATGAAAGTATGTGTGTAACACATTTCCTATTTCAATACACAATGTCACGAGTTATGACATTAATTATTGCTTTTGATTTTCTCTTTCTGATGTGATGTATGCAAATGGAATAAACACTATGACTTCTCTTAAGTAGGATTTTTGACTTAGGGGATTGTGAGTTGACTCAGTATAAGGAGACCTACTGAACCTTGGGATAGGATTTAATTAGGGATTCAAGTGGGAGTGGGGAGATGGAAAGTTCCCAATTTTGGCTTTGCAAAAGGATAGACACTAATATTTATCTAGACAAAATATTTTGACAAGCTTTCAACTTAGACAAGAAATAAATTTTATTAATACCTTCTAGAATTATAGTAGAGATGGCCAATAAGATAGACCTAGGTTAAAGGACATGCTCTAGAGTAGAAGGTGGTTCTAAAGATGGCTAGACTCTTGGTTTTTCTTAGCTAGTGCATATGTATTCTTTGTATAGGTCTTTCTTCTTTTTATTTCCTCTGATAGATGTCACTCCCATAGCCTAGATCTTAGATTTATCTCCACCTAACAGTACAAACATTAGTAATCCTCTCTTTTTATTTTTCTCTCTATCTCTTTCTTTCTTTCTATATTTTTAGAAATGTCTTTTCTAACTTTCTCATTTTTCTCTTTGATTATTTCTCTTTTTGCTTTTGTATTCTTTTATAATTTCTCTTTCTCTTTTTCTTTTCACTTACACTCTTATTTATTTTCTCTTTTTTTCTTTCACTCATATTTTTTTGATTGCTTCGTACAAAGTTATGATCCCCCTAACATTCTTGGGTACGAAATATAAGAGGTTGAACACCACCAAGGGTTTTCACCATCCAGTTGGACTTCCCTTCTACTAAGGAGGAATGGAGAAGATCTACTTGCAAGCTTCCATTAGGTATTGTAGGTTTGAGTACTAACTTTGCTTGAACTTAATAACATGATGTAGTAAAATATATATCCTTGTTAATCCTAGTTTTCTTGTGTCCATACCAAGTGGGTAGTTCCTCCCCCAAGAGGAAGTCTATCCTAGGGGGAGGATGTAGGACCTCTTCTCAGTACCTCCATTATGGTGGGAAGCAATTTCATATTTTTTTACCTTGGTACTTTTATGAGGCATCGTATGTTTGACTCTAATGTTATCTAATTATGGATATGGTTTACATGCTATTTTGGGACATGATTTTAGTTTGGATCATGATTGATACATACTCTGTATATGCACATGTACCTTTGTTCATTGTATATGATGTTTGGGATGATGATTAGTATCATATGTTAGTGGACTTTATTCCTCATTTACATGTAGTACTATATTACTCCATGAGTTATGTTGTGTGATTCATATGCTATTTTTGTGGATTATGTCATTTAATGATATGTAACATTGCATATATTCCATGAAAATGTTGTTAAGCATTTTGATTATCTTGGTTACAATCATTTATCCACTAGAGAGAGATTTCTACTACCTTGTACATTGAGAAACGTATTGGATTATCTAATAGATTTAGTATTTTCATAAGTTGCATGAATGATTTAAATGATTCACAAATGCTATAGTTAGTTGCTATTATATTGTTGAATATAACAAGATTACAACTGTCTCAAACATGACAAGATAATATAATATGAAGCCAACAAGAGATATAATATCATTGTGGAAACTCCATTATACTTCACCATGATTCCAATGAGAAATCCAAGTGGTGGTCAACACCACCTAGCCATGTGGGACCTCAAGGCCAACCCCTCTAAGCTAAGAGATGACCTCCATGGTTATCATACACAAACATGGGATATGAGATTGGCCACAAACAAAAACATTTCAACCAAGGTTTTCTCATTGTGATGATGTCATTCAATGATGTTTATGTAAGTCTTCTACTAGTGTTTTTTGTGTTGGTTTGCGTTGTCCTTGTGTCATAATTCACTTTGTGGTGTCATTGTGTGGTTTCATCATGATTTTGGTAAATTTCAAAACATCATGTATACAAGTGTGAGGTTGTGACATGTGGTTGTCACAATTAGAACATGAAAAATTTATTCATCTACATTTTGTCTACTAATGTCCTAATGTAAAAGTAGGTGCAGTAAAAATATCCAATACCATTAAATAGTCTAATAAACCAAATGACACATAATATAAATGATAATAGTTCAACATATATTATATTTCTAAACATGTCAACTAAAAAAATAACAAAGAGATATATCCCTTAGGAGGAGGTAGCCTAGACAACCCCTCCCCCATTCCATTGCACCTACTATCATGAGTTCTTGTGTGGGTCCTCAATTGAGATATTGATTGGGACCTATCTTGAAATATAATGTTCATGCCTTCTAGTCATCAAATCTCCTTGAAAAGGTTCACCACAATGCCTATTTCTCTCATATGGTGGCTTGAGCATTGTCTAACTCGTGCGTCAAAAAGGTTATCATAACATCTACAAAGGGTATGAGCATTACCCATTATGCCTCCCAATTGGGATAACTCACTATCAAGTCTATTTTTCTTGACCTATACTACATCCAAGTCTATTTTCTACCTCTTATGCTTGACATAAATTCAATCCCTCTCATAGATGGTCCTTTCCTAACCTACTAATACTACATATCTCTCCTATGCAATGGATGAATACTTGGTAGTTACACCTCGATGTCTTGCATGGCTAATTGATAGGATCAAATAATTTGAACTAACATCCATGTGTATAATTTTGAGAGATCCATTGGCACTATGGGGAGACCTAGTGTAAGGTGCTCTAATGCGAGGAAACTCCTATAATAGATTAGCCAAAACATGAAATACAAAATATATTATGTTGAAATGGAAACACAAGAATATTATTTAAAAAATCATTATATAATATCACTGACCTCTTCAAGGGGAGACTTCCTTTTAGTAGTTCTCAATACAATATATTTCATAGATACTCAGTACTAGTTCTAAGAAAGCTAACTACTATTTCCCAACCATATGGGATTATTCATAATAGCTCAAGGGCTGACTTACAATGCATATGGATCCAAAGCCTTTATTATAGTAAGAAATGAGTTAGGACTAAGGGGCCCTAATATTCCCTCCCCCTTAAAAATATTTATCCTCAAATTTTTTTTGATGTGGGTTACTCAAGTTTTTAACCTAGTCTGAGCCCAGAGAGACCACTTATGAGGGATCTCTTCCCATGGCTTTATCACAAAGACCACTACTATGGGGTCATAGTCCCCAAGGAAGTATCACCTTATTTAAACCTGCAAGCTCATTACCCTAGCAAAGGCACACAACTTGCAAGCATTCCAACCCAGCGAAGGCACTATCCTACGAGAATGATAGCCCAACAAAGACCCATGGCCTGTGATCTTTTTGTCTTAGCTAGGGTTTGAACCCTAGTGGCAATCACAACAACCAAGTGAACTCACCATCATATTGCACTATGGGCATCTTTATCCTCAAAGTAAGAGGGAAGGAAGCTATTATTGAATTTGGTGAAGAGGTTACCAAGTAGCATCATTAGGGTGCATGCCATGCCACTAGAGTAGGACCTTAATGATTGTGCTATTATGAATTTGGTGCGAGCATGTATCTAAGACTACTTCCAAGTAAAGAACAATGGATCCTTTGGCATCAAGTTCTAGAAGAATGGTTTGAGTGGTGACATGTTGGCCAAGAACATTCTTCGAACAAGATACATCGAAGACAAGAGGAAGGTGAGAATTCCATCTTATAAGCTATGGAAACAATCCATTGAAGAACTTTATAAGTCCCATAGAACCAAGGAGCAAGCTTCTATTAACCTTTCATCTGCAAGGAGGACTATTATAAGGCCACAATTAGAGGAAATTCATATTGCTAACTTAGAAATTATGTTCAGAGTGACATTGATCAATCCATTGAAGAACTTTATAAGGCCAACAGAATTGAGGAGCAAGCTTATAAGCCTATAAAGTTATGTAAATTACACTACCAATCCATTGAAGAAATTTATAAGGCCCATAGAACTGAGGAGCAATCTTATAATCCTAGAAAGATCCAATTTATAAGCTATGATACCAATCCACTGAAGAACTTTATAAAGCCCATAAAACTAAGGAGCAATCTTCGGTTAACATTTCATTTGCAAGGAGGAGAATTTATAAGGTTGCAACTAGAGAAACCATATTGCCAGCCTAGAAATTATGTCATCAAAGTTGAAGGGAAGGAAACTACTATTGAATTTGGTGAAGAGGTTCCCTAGCAGCATCTTTAGGGTGCACGCCATACCACTTGAGTAGGACCTTAGTGACTATGCTATTGTGAAGTTAGTGTAAGTGCATATCTAAGAATGCTTCCATTTGGAGAATAATGGATCCTTTGGCATCGAGTTCTCAAAGAATGGTTTGAGTAGTGACATGTTTTCCAAGAACTTTCTTCAACAAGAGACATGGAAAACAAGAGGAGGGTGAAAGTTCCAACTTATAAGCTACGAGACTAATCCGTTGAACTTTATAAGACCCATAGAACTAAGGAGAAAGATTTTGGTAACCTTTCATCTATAAGGAGGACTATTTATAAGGGTGCAATTAGAAGAAAACTATATTGTTAACCTATAAATTATGTTTAGAGTGGCATTGATCCACTTGTTGTTTCATGTATTTTTGAGCCATGTGGAGGTTATCATGAAGTATTTTAAGAATACTATCTCATGTGTTGAGGGTGGTATCCATTTCATTGACTGGATAACTTCTTAGAATGTATAAGAGAAGAGATGGAGGTTTCTTCTTGTAAATTTCTTTATATGGGGTCATTTTTGTGGCTATGTGATATGATGTATTGTACTACTATTCTACCAAATGTAACCATTTGAACTAATGGTGTTGTTACTGAGATGCAAAAAATCAAAGATATGTTTCCAATAACTTGTTGATTATCTCAATTTGACTATCTATTTGATGTTGATAGCTAGAGCTCATCTTTAATGTTGTGTAATTCTACTAAATAATTCTTTTAAAACTGGCTAGTAAATGTAGGATCACAATAAAAAACTATAGAAGAGGGAATGTCATGGAGATAAAAAAAAAATTGGTTTGGGAAGGTTTGGGCTATGGTGGAGGAGGTGTAGGAGTGGGCCAAGTCATAGAAGGAATATTTAGATAGGTGAGCCACCACCACCAGTATGACTAATTTTCCACCAAAATTAGGAAGGCCCTTAATGAGATCCATGGAAATATCTATCTAAATCCAAGTAGGAATGGGCAATGGTTGGAGAAATCCTAGAGTTTCCATTGTTTCTCCCTTGTGATGATGGCATGTGTCATACTTAGCTAGAAATTAGTAAATATCCTCCTTGATCTCTTGCTAGAAGAAATTGTGACACACTTGCTTATATATTTTAAAAATCCTTGAATGGCCCATTATGGGAGATGTAATTCAAGAAGAATTTTAGGACATAGATCATATTTGGGAAGTAACAATAGGAATCCTTGATACTATAAATGTTGACCATCCTAAGATTGGTAATGTGATGAAGAAGGGTTGAGTGAAATTTGGTGGAGAGATTTGTGTGGGTGAGTCCTGGTGCCATTCCTTTTGGAGATCTCATAACCATGTTGATAGTGGCATAAAAATTACACAAAGAGACACATGGTCTTCAAATTTTTGGGAGAGAACATCAGTAACCATATTCTCTTTTCCTTTTTTATAAGTTCGGATAGTCATACCCCATGAGTTTAGTAACCCATTTTTTCTAAGCTGGGGAGGATACTTGTTGCTCCAAGAAATATTTTAGACTATGGTGATTCATTTTGATACAAAAATGTGTTCTAACCAAATATGGATGGCACTTGTTTATTTAAACCAGATGACCACAATAATGGGTTACACTTTTTGGCCAAACTTGACATTGAAATCAATATTTTGAACTAAATCTTCACGTTCTGACACCTATAGACGCTAAACCATTAGGAATTTGAAGATGAGGTGAACTAGTGATTTGTGATATTTTGTTTGTAGATTCTAAATATATTTTTTTAAAAAAATTTGGAGTTAAATTGTAAATTTTTTTGCATCTCCTTTGATAACTGGTTTTTAATAATAAACAACATTTTTTTAAAGTGATGTGTATTCTATAGCACATAATTTTTTTTCTACAAAAGATAAAATTCTTATTCTTTTTAATTTATATTGGTAACACATATATATAGTGTATGCATTTGGTTTCATAATGTTTTGTTGAATATATATTTTTTAATTAATTTTTGAAGTGAAACCAATTATAATATAGACATAGGCGTATTTTGTAAAACATAACTTTTTCTGTATGTATCGAAATTCAATTTTTTTCTTTTGTTGAAACAAGGACATCAATACCTAGTGCATAGATATTTTTTTAGAATTTTGTTTCAGTAATTTACTAATTTTCCTTATGTGTAGAATAGAGAACTTGATGTTCGGTGAAAAACATGCATTCACAAGAAATAAAACATAAATATAATAATCAAATTAAATATATTTAAAATTATATTTTTTGGGAATCTTATAATAAGGAATACATACTTACAAAGTATAAATTTTAAATTAATTCATTTGATCCCTCAAAAGATAAATCAAAATTGGTTTTTTACCAGCATTTTGATAGGTGTAGAGGAGACTCCATTATAGGTATGGTTTAAAACTAGCGGAGTTCTATCCAAGGGGGTTTGAATCTAAGGGGTTTGATCAAACCCTCTTCAATTAAAATCATTTAAATGGAACCTTTCAAGGCTTAAATCATTATATTTTCTAAAAATATGTGATTTCAGCAAAAATCAGGATGTCCTAGAAAGTGTAACCCATTATTGTGAATTATAGAGTGAAGGTGATGAGGTGACTATCTTGCATGAGGACAACACCAATGTCATTTCCAGAAGAATCACTTTCATGACAAATGGTTTGGAGAGATTAGACATGGTGAGAACAGGGTTGTACACATATCCTATTTAAGGACCTCAAAGGCATGTTCTATAATGGGGTCTAGAAGAAGGCATCCTTTTTTAGCAAGTTAGTCAATGGAGCTAGAATTTTTCAACAGGTTTTGAAAATTTTTAAATAATACCTACTGAGACCCAAAAATCCACGGAGGCCCCTAAGTGTCCTTGGTTTGGGCCAAGTTTTCATGGCCTAAATATTTGTACTATCAATCCGAACACTTGTTGGGGAGACAATATGTCAAAGGTACTCCATCTACTATTGACCAAAAGAACACTTGGAGCACTTAGCACACAATTTATTGTCTACAAGAATCTATAAAGCTAGATCAAGGTGTTGCAAATGCTTATCCCAAATTATGCTATAGATTATAATGTCATTGAGCAAGACCAAGATGAACTTCCAAAGGAAGGGCTGAAAGAGTTTATTCATCAATCCTTGGAAGGTAGATGGAGTATTAGTGAGCCCAAATGGCATGACCAAAAATTGATAGTGTCCATCATGAGTGTGGAAGGTAGATGGAGTATTAGTGAGCCCGAATGGCATGACCAAAAATTCATAGTGTCCATCATGACTGTGGAAGGTTGTCTTTGGAGTATCTACTTCATTGAGATGACTTTGATAATAGATAGAGAACAAATCTAATTTGAAGAAAAACTAGGCAGCATGAATCTCATCAATCATTGGAATGGAAAATTTGTCCTTGATGGTGAGTTTGTTAAACTCACAAAAGTCAATACAAAGTCACCAAGACCCATTTTTCTACAAAAAATAAAAATAGGTGAAGAGTTTGGGTTTGATGGTAGGATAGAGTTGTTCCACTCCCATTAAGTTGAAAACCTAAAGGAGTAGCATAGTAGAGTCCAATGGTGAAAACCCAAAGGGAACCAAAGGTTGGTAACATGAGGACACATCCCCAAGTAGGATGGAGAAAGCTGAAGTCACCTCAAGACAAATATACATACTAATGTAACACCTAAATTGACCTACTATTGGTTAACATATTTGTCCTTCCAAGATAATTGTGAAAATGACCCAGTATGCCCGAAATGAAGAACAAAAATGTAACTAACAGTTGGAGGAATTACCATTGAATTGGCAATTCTCCTCTGAATTTTAGAGGTACAGCTCCCTCTTATGATATGCAATGTATGTAAACAAAGGGTATGCTTTTCACCAGAAAGCAAGAAAGGAAGTACTAACACCTACCCATAGCCATGAAATAGGTGCAAAAGTTTAGTTCAGAATAAAGTAAATGTAAATAAATGATGCAAAGTCCATTTACCCAACACCCACAAACAATGATAGATTAATAAAAAGATACAACTATAATTTTCCTTAACGCATACCAACATAACAGAAGCAATATTGAAGACAAATTACGAATTGACACAAGAACAATTGCAATCATAGAAGATATTTGAAGACACAAAGTTCTACAAATAATTCTTCATTTCTTCAATATAACAAAACTTAAAGTTTTTGAAATGCTTCAGTACATAAGCTAAGTTAAGAAAAAGATAACTGGAAATACAAAATAGAATAAACTTGCTCCCTTTCCCCTATTCATAGCTAGCTAGAAAAAGATGTCTTCCCCCACCAAAAGTCCTTCCTTTATAGTTTTCAAAACCCAAAATGTAACTGTCCATAATGATCTTTTAAGTAACCGCTATCAAGAAAGTGACCTCAAAACAGAAAAAGTTATGTTACATCAAAATGCTAATTACAAAAAGATTTCATGCATGCTAAACAAGTGGCATATGACTGCCCCAAGTACCAGGGCAATTCCTAATTCCAGTCGTATTTCCATAAAAAGATTATGCAATTCAGCACGTTCTTCCTCCTCCTCCAGAACAAAAATCACCCTGCAATATTTAGCATAGTTGGTCTTCTCTTTCCATGCAACTATGCACAACTAGGAGATGATATCAATTTGCTCTTCTTCAGGCCAGTTCAAATCAGGTTGCAGGACAGGCATGGGTTCATCATCCCAAGTCTCATTATTAGTAGGAAGTCCCATTTTGAAAATGTCTTGGTTGATAAAATTGAACTCAGAAGTACCGCCACCTTTCTTTGTAGACAAGCTAATTCAATTATGCCAGTAGTTAATGATGATTTTTATCTTGTTCATGTCGTGTTACCACCTCAATGAGCTCCATTACACTTGTCATTTAAGAGGTAATTAATGCATCATTGATTTTGCACCTTGAGAAATAAGTCTTTAAGATCGAGCTCATATTTCATAACTCCTGAAAAGACATTCTCATGATATGATGTATGGCTAATCAAATGAGCTAGCAACGCTTTGAAAACTGGGAACCTGCTGGAGAGTTGTGGAGTCGCAAAAAATTAGAACCATTGAACCACATGTTGGGAGTTCCAGGGTTTTGAAAACCTCTGACAATGAATGAAATTGGGCCATCGGAGCTCTTGTGAACTTTTGAACTATTAAAACAATTTTCAAAAACTTTCAACTCTCCCAACAATAAGGGGAGTCGAGAAGTCAGCTATTTCCTAAACTTTAGAACATGGGTCAGGGAAAGAAGGGATTCATGAACTCGAGAGATTCCTGACAACAAAGGATGAAGTGTTGATAAAACAAACTCTTAAAAATGTCCTCAAGACTTGATTAAAATTTCACAAGAGGTAAGATATTTAGGCCTAGAAAATGACCAGATTGGGGCAAGGCAATGATTATACCTTTAATAGAATTGCGCATCAGTTCCTATGCACAAAAAAATGAAAATTTTTGGGTTTAAATTTGGGGCAACACTTACAACACTTACATAAATGCATACCAATGAAGGAGCATAAAGAGGAACACATCTCTATACCTAGCCATGGACATATATGTATCATATACAAGATAGAAGATATAAGATATGTGAGAGAGATGTAACAATGGAAAAGAGAGAGATAAGAGAATGTTTATGAGTGATGTATAGAGAAAAGAGAGAAATATATAAGAGGATATTGAATGTGAGAGGAATATGTATTGATGGATTGATGATTATGTACCACATGTTAATATAATTAAGATATGATGATTTATTGTAAGGCCTCATGTGTATGTGCCTTGTTTGACTACATGTATATATTTGTTTTGATACTGTGCTTCTTGATGAGATTTTTGTATTGTCATTGATGTACTTTATTAATGCTATTTTATTTATTAGGATCTATGCATTATGGGATGCATATGTTGTGACTATATGGCTTTGGATTATTTAGTGTTTTAGCTTCACTATTTTCACTGTCTGTTATATGTGATTTATCATGTTTTCTAGTTCAACACATGGTTATTATTGATTATCAATGTCTAAATCTATGTATAAATTATGTGACTTTAGAATGATTTTCATTTGATGTAGTTTTGATGTTACTTCAGTTATATTATATCACTCAGGGGTTTTATTGTGCTTTGGCTATATTATATCACTAGTTTCATTGAGTTTGCAATATAGGTTTTGCCTCAATGGTGGTTATTTGGAGATGGGTTGGTTTGGGAAAATATGTTGTGCTCATCCCTCATCCCACTTTATTAAGTAGTAGGATGTATCATGTGAATCCGTATGAAAACTTGGATATGAATCAATGTTAATTCTAGTATTCATGTGTTATGTTTAAACTTGTAAAGTGATTGGATCCTTTGAGTATGGTTATTTTTATCTTATTGTAGTGCATTTAATCCATTTTGAAATATGTGTCTATCATATTTGTGAATTGTTAATATGAAAGATAATAATTGTGCATTAGTTAAAAGGTCCAATGCATTGTTTTATTATATGTGAAAAGGAAATTTCAAATGAGTTGGTCTCATTAGGGAAATGTAGTTTTTAGTTATTTTAGTGAATAGTTCTATTTTTTAAAGAGAGAGTCTTTTTTAAAATATTGATATATGTAAAATTAGAGAAAACGAAAAGGCAAGGATAAAAAGGAAAAATAAAGAGAATTTTGGAAAAACTTTTCATTTTGGTGCTTGCAAAAACATCTCTCCCTCCTTTGAAAAGAATTGTCTATTTGTTGAAAGAAAGTGTGTTTGGATTTTCTTGGAGTTTTAATAGCTTGGGATTGAGATTTCTTTGGTGTGGGAAGAGATTCTTGTTGTGTCCTTTCCTCTCAAGGAAAGACTCTTCATTTGGCAGCTTGCTTGGAAGAGGTAATCTTCTTGTTTGTTGACATTTTTAAAATGCAAATCCTACTTTTTCCATGCCCACTATATTTGGATGCATATGACCTCTTCATCTATAGGATTGGACGGCATAGATTGTAAGCAATTAGAAGTAGATTTGATTTGATTTTATTGCTTTCAATTTATTTTGAAAAGTGTAAAATATAGCCAAGGTTATGACAAAACTTTCTTAGAATCCTTTGTGAGTCGGAATGCTTGTTGTTGTGCATTTTGGGCACAAAAGGGTATATTTGAAAATTTTATGTATTTTGTGAGATAAATTTTAGAGTTCTTGGGTGATGTTATCAATGGTGGATTTGGGGGTCTTATGGATGTGAACATTTTTATGAAAACCAAAATCTTGAATTTAAACCTTGTTTGTATATTTTATACTGTGGGACAAAGAGTCTCATGCATCTTATGAGTTTCTCAACCTTTTTGGATATGGGGATCATGAACTTTGACCTCATTTTCTATGCCTTGACCTTTGGGCTAAGGTTGACATTTATTTTGTGTTTTCCAACCTTTAAATGCAGGGATCTTGAACTTGGACCTCATTCTCCATGTATTAATTTGGTGGGTGAATGATGTAAGGATCACAAACTTTAACCTTGCTTTCTATACCTCTACCATAGGAGTGAAGGTTGACTTTGGACCTAGGATAAGATGCTAAAGTTAGAAGTATAGTGGACTAATGAGTGGTAGGTAGTACTCATCATAATGTGCTTTTATATCTCCTTTTTCCTCTCCCAAATACCATTCCAAACTGTTGATTTGTACTTAAGACTATTAAAAACTTATTTAGTTATATTAAATTGAGATGTGATGTAGTAGAAGTTGTAGTTAAAAGGTTTCATGTTTTGTTCTTTTAGCTAAAAAAATGTGCAAAAGTATCTCTTTTTTAATGATAGGAACTATTTATTCCAGATAGAAAGGTTTTTGAAGACTCGAGAGTAGCTTTTGCCATCTCCAGAGCTATGCAGAATGGATATGGTGAAGTTTCAAGAATTTTGTAGAGGATGGAGGAATCTCTGAAGCTGAGACCCATGGAGATATACAAACATATAAGTTGCATCATCTCTAGAGCTATGTTCCATGGTATTGTTGTAGTTAAGTTGTTGCAAACATCTCCAGAGCTGTTGTCCAGATAGACTGTGTAGAGTCTCTGGAGCAACTGTTCAAATAGATTGCAAAGTCTTTGGAGTGGGTCTAGGAGTATCTCTAGAGTTATTCATGAAGGTACTAGAGTTTTTGAGAGAAGATTGCAATAGTGGCTAGGTTGAAGAAGACGGGCACCTGTTGATTGTTTTTGCATGGATCAAGGACTTTTGTCATAACAACTATTTTTAGTTATATCCTTTTTTAGTGGCCTTCATGGCCTAATTAGACTTAAGTTAAAACTCTTGATTTAAGGGACACCTTGAGTGTCACTTTAAGTCTTTTAAAGTTTTCGCATGATGATCTTTTGAATGAACAATTGCATGCTTAGAATAAGAAATAAAGATCTTTGTATCTACTAGAGAACTAGGAGTGATATAATAAACTCCAAAGATATTATATCAACAGAAAAATACTTGATATATATGGAATGGAAAAAGTAGAATAAATATAGAATAGTTTTTGGAAAGAAAAAGTATACTCCATTTTTCTACTTTGTTTTGAATAATTGGGAATAAGAAGAAATGGGTTCTATATTTGTGTGTTTTGAGGTGCTGAGTTAGTCTCTCTTCCATAGGTGTGGAGATCTTGAAACAGAAGAAGAAATGGAAATTGTGAATCTGGAGGAGGAGGTGATAGATGAATAAGACCCACAACCGTCACATCAATTGCATTCTCCCCTGAGGATAGCACCATATGCCTCCCTAAAAAATAGGTTGAAAAGATCCACAGTTAGTAATGAGGTGGACACCAAAGATGTGAGGGAGGTGGCGTGCAATCAGTTTATCTTTGATGATGCATTCATTGCCACTCTAGAATTTAAATCCTTTGTGTTGAGAATGAGGAGTGAAGAATTTTAGAAAAAGATAGAAGAAGTAAAAAGTGGTGCAAACCCTTCAGAGTATGATGCTATCACAAGGAGGGTTTTGAGTGAAGTGAACAAGGACATCAGTGCCATGACTCCTGAGGAAGGGAGAGCACTTGTGAAGAGAAGCAAAATCCTACTATTTCCACACTGGACACTGTTAGATGCTATTGCATTTGATACAATTACCAGGGATGATGCAGATGTAAGTGAAGAACAAGCCAGGAGGGCATTGCAGGGTGCTATCTTTGACCCTAAATTTGATACCTTGGCTATTTGGGCATTGGCCCCAAATGATAAGAAACCATAGGTAGGTTTAGAAGAATTGACTGGTAATGTGATCATCAAGAGGGTGTCAGACACCCCTGCTCCTTAGGCAGCCAACTTGAATGTACAGACAACACATTTTACAGAGGCAACAACACTCAAACTGTAGAAAGATTACAATGAATTATTGGGGAAATATACAGAGGCAATGGCCAGACTTAATGTTTATGAGAGTTAACCTCAATTGGAATCTGGTCCATCTCAAACAGCTCCAATTATACAAACTACAAAGTCATTACCAGTGGATACACAACCCCTGCTTCAAGAAATAGAGGAGCTGAAAGAGGAAAATAAGAAGTTGAAAGGAGAAGTAGAAGGAAAAGTGGAAGGTGTAGCCACAAATTTAATCACGTATAGAATCAATAGGAAATTGGCCAAGTTGGAGGAGACCCATAGGTCTTACTCTCTATTAAGGACAGCATATGCAAATCATGAATTAGACAAACAGGAGCTATCAACTATGAAGACCAACTGGTTACCAAGGATTGGAAAAATCAGAGAGTTTCTCAAGTGTTCTAGATATGATCCAAATGCTCCTCCTAAGTTGCAATTGGTAGTAGGAATGTTGGAAAAATTTAAGGAGGTGGCTACTTATCAATTAAAATTGGATACAATACTAAGGGATAAAATGCAAGCAGCTGAGAAGCATGACACAAAATGGTTACCTCACATTTTAGAAGCTGGTGGGACAAAAATGGACATGAACAAGTGGAAGAAGGAAATCATCGATAATGGTAATCAGTTAATTCCATCTTGTTGCGATAAGGGAGATCCAGCTCTGCATGTGTTAAGTTGGACACTTGAAAGGCTGCATATGGTGGACATCACATTTGAATCATTTGGTAAAAATGTCAAAAGTATCCTAGATGCATGATATGTCAGCCAAAATAATAAGATAGCAAAAGTCATCTCATTTCCTTGGTTGGCTAAGAGTACATATGGTATGTGGTAGGACAGATATGGATCTAAAGAATGATAACTTGGCTACTGTCTTCCAACCACAACAATGCAGATCCCCATGCAACTCCTCGTGTTTCTCAAGGCCAACCACTCCTTTTCTTTTTCCTCCGGTGCAATTAATGTTTCATCAATGCCTTTGGGTGCTTCTCTGTATTCATTGAATTTGAAAGCCAATGTATTAATTGCTGAGGGTACACGTTCCTATTATATAATGGAACTATATCACTCATTTTAATGTTGTTGAAGACTTGGAAAATTTTGGAGAAGTAATGAAAATACAAGCTCTCTGGGTTGCTCTATTTTGTGCTATAAGTTTATGAGTTATATGTTGGATTCCTTATGCATACAATTTATCAACTTCATGTTGTTTTTAAATGAGTAATGCTTCATTGCATGTGTTTGGTTATCTGACTCCAAGTTGTGTATATTTTTCTTCTGAATCTAAGTAGCTAAGGGTTACTCAAGGTTCTGGAACATGGGTTTTCTATCATAAGATTTGGCATATCTTTAGGGTTTTATAATTTGCAAATTTGAGTACCAACAAAACCAATATTGACATTAAAGTGATGTGCAAAATCATTGCCCAAATTATTGAAGGAATGAATAGAACTATAAGAAAGAGAATAAAGCCATTCAATTGCATAATCCTTTTAGTTTCTAGGGAAGAGCTTTATAAAACGTTTATCATCATAAACATAATCAAAACAAACTCCCAATTGTGTCATAAGGTCCCCTTTACCACTATACATTACAAAACTAGGGGCCACTGAACAAACTAGAAATGGATAAGAAATAACTCAAATGAAAGTGGATTATGCTTGATTTCTCCTATAATATCCTTTGATTACTAAGGGTAATGCATCAACTTTACTTTGCATCTCATCAATTCTTTTAAGGATGACATCTATGTTGGAAGGATGAACATTAGGAGTTATGATTAAAATGGGAGTGGAAGTGGCAACATGAGATAATACATGGAGTGTTGGTTGATTGGGGGACAAAGAATGAAGTTGGAATGACAACACTAGAAGTGGGAACATGAGTAGTGGGTGAGAAGTAAACACAATCAGGGGATGAGTGGAAGGTACAATATGAGAAGTAGGTACAATGAGAGGATCAATCATAGGAGCTATGAAAAATTGATAAGCAATACAGAGAAGAGAAGAAATATGTGGCTTGGCTAATGCAGGAAAAGATGTGGAAGGAGGCACACTAGACGAAGAGGCTTGTGAAGGAAGGGGAGAAGACACACTATTTAAGGAACTTGAAGATCTTATCCTTTGACCTATATCACTTAATACTTCTATCACATAAGGATTATCCATTAACAAGTTATGAAGAACATCAATCAAATTTGAATAATTAACATTATTGCTCAAATTCATAAAGGTCTAATTTAAGTGTTTGTGTAGTAAGATTCATGTCTTGCCTATCCATATGTGCAACATGTGCATCATGATGAAAAACATCTTCCCCATTAAAATATGTAGTAGTCATCAAATCCTCAATCATAACTTCCTCGCAATGAATCGAGGCCATTGTAGAGTTAAGCCTAAGGTTTCTTCTTAGTGAAAAATGAGGATTAGGTTGAGACCTTGACATTCAAGCAAAATATGAAGCAATGAAAAGGAAATTGCATCCAAGTAATCCTAATTTTTTCTGCTAACAATTCAAACCAAAGATTGAACAATTTAAGGATATTGCAATAGGTAATTTGTATCGACACAAATAATATTACTAAGGCATTTCAAAGTTTAGGCCATAAGAATCATCCTTTTTTAAAAATGGATTGCAAATAATTCTAAAAATTTAGAAGTCTTGGTCAATAACATTATTGTTTGCTACAATGTCATCCAGTGTATCATTGTCAATGTTCATATGTTCTTTCAAGTATTTAATATTATCATCATCCTCATCTTGACCTGTATCATCTTCATCATCATCAAAATTTGACTATAGACCATCTATATTGTTACCAGATGTATTTGGATCATCATTTTCTATACCATCCATATTGTTGTCTTCCATAACATCATCTAACTCTGGATTGTTGTCTTCTTGTGCCTGTAACCATCTTCAACATCAGCATGGATGCCAATTTCTTCGATGTTCTCTAATCGCTCTCTCTCATTTTGTTGGCCATCATTGTTTTGCTCAGTATCCACTAATGCATTGTCAAATACATGCCTTAATCTTGGATCATAATGTATGACAAATATCCATTTCAAGTCCAAAATATCTTCATAGAAAAATACCTGCACATGAACGACATACATATATTAGACGTATGGTATAACAATTTTATTGATTAATAAACACATGTATATATTTGTAATAAACTATGAATTAATAGATTAATGATCACTACCACTTCTTGTTTGAGTTAAAGAAATACCCGCTGACAATGAATTGGTAGAACATAAGGCTCCTTATCCTCTAGTAGGAAATATGAGGAATCTATAGAAAACAATCCACTATGGGTATCATGTCTTTGTGTCCTCTCAAATACTTCATACCATCTACACTTAAAAAAAATAACATTTAAAAGAGCGGTAATCCAACTCAATAATTTCTTGTATTTTCCCAACATATTGTAGATTCCCTTCAATTATATTCTTATCTTTTGAGCTTGATCGACTGGATTTCTTGAAGTCAACCATGATGCCACAATCGAAGGATCATCTCTTTACATCTACACTTTCTACACAATAATGTCGACCATATGCCCACATTGTTGGATATTTCCTCGCCTGTGAAAGACCATTTATTTCAGTGAAAACAAATATAATGACGAATATTAAAATAGTTATGTTACTAATTTTTTGTTCACACTTAAAATTAGTTGGACCTACGTGTAATTGTTCAAAAGGAATAATAGAAAAACTTCAAAGTTATGCATTTCTTGAATGGTTGATGCCTTGACAAAGTAGAAAAGAAGATCCAGTTGTCAGGATAACCCATCAGTCCAATCAGGACTGATAAGTTATCATGACAAAAGAATTGATTATCAAAGGATCAAACATTCAAGGAGATATAGTTGTTCTACAAAGTTTGATCTTTCAGGAGTTATAAGTTAAATTGATTATTCAATCAATTAGTTTTGAATAAAAGAGAGAAAGATATTGTATTACACTATTATTTCATGTCATGTTTTGAACATACATCTAGGTATCTATTACTTTATCTCATGCATTGATTGAAAAGGAAATACACATACATCATATGCATCAGAGAAACTAACTGATCATGTTTAAAAGAAGTGTTCAAATGTGTCCCACACAAGCCATGGGAGTAACTAGACTGAGCAATTGCAGACATGCAAGCTATGTATCTGTTTGATAAAAGAAAAGAGAAAAGAACATATGATAAATCTAAACATCCATCATTGCTTGATGATGGAGGTTGCCGTTGAAGTCAACCTTCAAGTCTTCAGCTTTTAGTCTTCACTCCAAGCCATCATCAAGTTGAAACCTACAAAATTTTGGGGACAACCCTGTTAGTGCTCAGGATGTTTATAGTTATCACATGCTTTTATCAAACAGAGACATCTACTTATCATATCATGCATTTAGATAGGAGATCAGATTAGATATATGACATAAAGAAATCATGAAGGAGATCAATCAATGCTATCAGGTACTTTTTATGCTAACCTGTTTGTTCACTGTGCATAGGACAAATTTTATTGTTGATTTTAAGACAAATAAACATGTGGATTAAATGTGGCTCCCACAAGGGTTTGAGCCCAGCATGTTTCTTTTCATTTTTGAAAAGAGTATCAGAAAAGACAAGATGCATCATTCTGAGCTATATCATGCATCATCTAATCAACTTGCATAAAGGATATGTCATCATGACATTATTACAGTTGATTAGATCAAATCAGATTAACATGACTGAATGCAAAAAATCAAATTACAGTCATCCAAGCTACAAGAGCCATATAAGGTACAGTATCATTCTGAATGCATGTATTTATTTCATCACAGCTAATAAAGAGCAACTGACAGAGTGCATTCATAATCTAAGAATATGATACAAGTTTCAGATCAACGTGCCTGATAAAGAGAAGAGAAACATAATAGAGCTTCTAAGATGCAAGAGCTGGTGTATCATTTGAGCAAGTTGCAGAATATATCATGTAAAGGTATCATTTCATTATGACAAAAGGGTAAGAAGTAAATGATATGACACAAGTACTCAGAGTGTGCAGTCATCCTGAAAGAAGGATATGAACTTTGCAAAAGGCTATCACCAATGCCTCAAAAACTTCAAACCATCAAGATACATGAAGATATAGTGAAACAGTTCAACTGGAGCAGATGGGTCTTAGTTTTCAAGGATGAAATAGCCAGGCCAAGAATCTCATATGATTCAGGCATTAAGGAGAGCCTATAAATGAAGATGAATGCTACAGTCTAAATATAGTAAGATGTTCAAACAATCAAGCATCCAAGGATGAAGCACATAATGCATAGAAAATGCCAGAACATAATGAATGGTCATCACTGACATGACAGTCAAGTACAAATCTAAGAATAAGAGATAGTCATGTTTAGAGAAAGGAAGGAGTCCAAATACAGTATGCATAGTAGAGTATTAAGAATGCCACAACCAAAGATAGAAAGGTGGTTTCCATACACCTCATCAATTGTTTTGATCAAACAAACTCTACCTCATACACCTTGGAGCTACAGTGATGCCATGATACAGTCAACAATTCCATAAAGAGAGATACCGTGAAGGACAAAGATAGGTTCAGTCACCATCACCATGGACAATCAGGGGTAGGATCAATAAAATGGCTTATACAAGCAAGAAATAGTCAGAGTAGATCACAGTTACCATATCCACCTACAGAGGTGCATCAGTGATGAAGGAGGAATAGAAGAAAAGAAGAACATGATTTATATTAAATGCTATAGTGAGGATGGACAAAGAACATGAAAGTCACAAGCTAAACAGTCCTATTGCTTTTATGCCATTATCCCATCATGATGCAGTCATAGTAGTCAATTACCATGGTCAAAGATGAAGAAAGATGCTAGATATATATGTTACTGTGAGAGCCATGATAAGATAAGCAATCATTATGCACAAAGGTAGATATAGGTGTATTTAAAGAATGCATAACAGTAAAGAAGATATATGAACATGTTAAGGATTCTATAGGTATACCATTAAAATGCACAAGGATAGCTATAGGTGTAGGAGAAAGATGCATAATACATACGATGCAATAAACATTCAAGTGATGAAATAAGCAAGAGAGATAAAAGCATGCAATTTAAGCTACATGTGCATTTTGAGAACATACAAATAGCTAATAAGAAGATAGCATGGTCTTTATGCCATGGTAGGATCCAGATGCAACAAAGACAACACACAGTCAAAGATGATACCACATGACAAAGGTCCACCATATACAATTTGCAAGTTGAAGAGTACAAGTTTATCATATGCAAAAAAGTTAAAGAAGCTATCTATACTAAAGAAGAGCCTCACAGAAATGTAAATGTATGATGCTCATGCAAATGGAAGTAGATGATAACAGTGATCATATAGAATATCACAAGATTTGTTGTCATACAAAATATCAAGACTTGCTTATACCTAGTAGCTATAGTGGGATAGATAAGGGAAGTGTATCATCATCATCCATGCCAATCTCAAGGAGGAGAAAGTGTTATGAGAAGTAAGTATAAAGATCCATTTGCTAACACCTCAAATTCTTAAATGCTTTTGCCAACAGATGGAGAAAACCACAGTCAAGGTGATGTTATACAAAAGGAAAGATTGCTCATTAAAAATGTATACCCATATCAAGACATCAAACCCTAATGTAATTTTTGCAAACACGGCTAAGTAGTTTCAAAGAGAAAGATGATACAGTCATGGCCATAATAGTTTGAAGTCATGAAAGTGCAAAATAAACAAACCCTTGACAAAAGGTTCAACCATTGTTTCTTTACAGTCAAAAGAGAAGGAAATAACAGTAAAGACCATGCATGGCCGTGGCATTGTGAAGGGATGAAAGTGCAAGAAGGGTTGAAACCCTACCTTCAAAGCTCACAAACCCTCAACAGTTACACATTTTTTATGCCTATTTATAGAAGGAGCATAGCCATAACATGTAGAGACTTTGAAAATGGAGAAAAGATGTCAAAACCCTCATCTTAAAAAACTCAAACCCTTGTTGTTTTTTCATCTATAGATAGGTCAAGGCAAAAAGAAGATATATACAGTCATGGCCGATAGTGATATAGCATTTTTGCTATAAAATACAATACCCATGTCTACCAATAGACTTGCCATTCTATAAAGAGTAAAACCAAAGACAAATGAAGCTACAGAGATGAAAATGACAAGTGCTTACCCTTTTTTGCTGGCAGGAGGAAATATCTTTCTATGGCCTCACAGTGGCCTTAAACTTTCAAGAATAGATGAAGACCATCAAGGAAGAAAGATACAAAAATAGAAAGAGGGTGTTAAAGAGTGCACAATGATGGAGATAGCCATGAAAGAAGAAGGAGGCCACGACCATTAAAAAGAAATAAAGCTATAGATATTATAAAATGTCTCATATGAAACAAAAAGCAGAGTTACCTTCTTCCTTATCATGTAGAGTTCCATGGTAACAACAAGGAAGAGCCGTTGAAGAGAGAAGACCAAAGCCATGATGGAGAGATTGAAACCCTAGGCTGGCATAATGCAGTTGTAGAGCTCCGAAAGAAGGAAGACCAAATGAAGAATAAATAATTTTAGGGTTGTTTCATTACTTTTGTTCGAAGTCTTTTTGTTTACCAAGTGTGTTTTTGACTTGCAAAAACATATAATTACATTATCCAAAGGAGTGCTGTGGTCAAGACCTTTTGTCTTGAAGATCCTAGCCATCATAACATGGAGTGGCCGACAAACAAAAGATTAATGCTTAATTTTTATTAAGTCAAGAGGGCCAATGTGATGCGAGGGAAAGGCTTCAAGCCTTATAAACCTTTTGAAGATTCCTTGGTGGTCAGCTATTGCATAGACAATGATACACATGCTTAGTTCCTTGTCCTTATTCAAAAAACATTATAAGTTAAGGATACCTCCTAATTATGCATAGTGGCTAACAATGCCAAGAGGGTGTGTTTTCAAACAAAGATGTATGAGACTAAGATGGAGTTTTATAAGGTAAGTGAAAATGCAATGGAGATATAAGGTAAGCATACATTTTGATGCATGTTGATATAATGTGTAGGAATAATAAGTTGTTTGTTATCATGTTATGATGAGAGATAAAATTTATGCATGAAGGCATATATTATGCATGGAGATATAAGGGTTATATTATTTTCCCCCTAGTGCATGTGGAGTGATAAGGATATTTTTGCCTTGATGTATATTGTAATCATGCAAAATAGGGTTATTTTTCCTCACATGGAGGTATAAGGAGTTTTCCTTTTTCTCCTAAGTCCTATTTTTGCTCATATCATGCAAATTAGGCAAATGTAATTGGAGTGATAAGGAGTGATATTTTTTTTCTAATCATGCACGATTTTACAAAGTCATTAATTGTAAATAAATAATAAAGTAATATTTTCCAAATTACTTTATTATTTTCCACAAGTTGTAAAATCGAAAATAGAACAAATTGTAACCAATAATAAAATAATTATTCTATTACTTTATTATTTACTCACAATCAATTTTGCTCATACAAAATCATGCAAATTGATTAGTTGAGTTAACTATGCCACCTAGGAGGTTTTGCATGAATTTTAGGAGTATTTTTAGGGTCTTTGGTCAAACATATAGAGAAGCCCAAATTGAAGCTATTTTTGCTTAATTTGTGGTAGTTTTAGGTCCTAATTTTGAGGATTTTTGAGGTTGCTCAGGAATGAGTATTTTTAGAGGCAGTCATCTATAAGTCCATATTTTTTGCATGCCTCTTAGAGAGAACAGACCTATATATTGTAAATCAAAAGTTTGTTTTTGCTAGTTCTTGATTCTCATTCTAATTCAGACAGATTGGAGAATTCTTGTAGCTCACTTTTACAGTTTTATTGAGAGATCGGCAGGTTACAAGTTATCTTTTGTCTTATTTGCAAAGCTTTCCTTTGTTTATTTCAAATCAGTTGAATTACCTTTCCTTTTTGTGCTGAATGTTGAAGTGATTTGATGAAATTTTGCTGTGTTTTCTTATTAAACCTTCAAAATTATTGTCTCACCTCCTTGTTTACAGCATTAAAGCATATATTCATCACAGGTCTTAGGTTGTGTTAACCAAAAATAGTCTTTTTATGTTGTGAAAAAACCATTTCCTTCATAAAAACCTGTTTTCAAACCTTCCTTAGAATCACTTTTGTGGTATTTATGCCAAGTCTGGATTGTGTAAAAGTCAGATTCCTGGGTAAACATCGTGGATCAGATTGCATTATTTTTATCCATATCAGGTGCATCACTATTTTACCTTTAGCATTCATTTAGTTTCTTTCTTCCCTTTTCCCAGAAAGTAAAAATATACATCTCAATAGAACATTTGAAGGGAACCAGCCCATAATCTGGTGGTCTAATTTCGTCATAGGGCACCCACAACCAGAGATTAGTCCCATGTTACACGAAATTGTAGTGCTTTAACCAGCCTTGCATATAGGTGCAATCCCCAGTGATAACAAGTTAATAGCGTCAAAACTGTAAGGAAACAACATTTTGTAAAATTCCAATTGTACCTTTCTTTCACATCCTCTAGACATGTTGATTTCATCTTCTATTATGTTTGAATCTATACCTACATCTTCTATTTGATTTTGAATTTGTTCAGTAACCCATTCTAGTGTGCAATCTTTGCCCCATTCCCCAAGTAGATCAGTGGGAAGTGGAGTATTCCTTGGGTTTGATCTCTTAAACTATCTCCTTGTTTCTAACACTTCTCTCTTTTTATCATACAGATCAATCCATTTGATCATAAAGTCCATGTGGTACAGAATGAACTTGTCGAGTATAGCACTTTCGTCTACACCTATTACACGTCAACATGCTTATTTCAAACTCCAAATGTCATGCTGTTAATTTGACAAATAAATTACAAAGTAAATTAATGATTGCAAGAAAAAAAACCACACTGATCATGAATTTACTTACTAATTTCTACTTGAACACCAATAGATTGTGGTTTTTCTCCATCAATAATATCTGATGCTCGTTCTTCATCCTGGAAGCGTGGCCCATCTTCAAAATCCTTACCAAGGAATTCACATAGGAAGAAAAATGCTTCATTCAATACATACCCTTCAGCCATACAACCCTCTGGATGCGCCTTTTATCAGACATATCTTTTTAAAGTTTTCATATACCTCTCAAAGAAAAACATCCACCTCGTTGATATGACACCCACTAATTCAATGTCATCAACTAGGTGTATAAGTAAATGGACTTGTAGGTTCATGAAACTTGTAGGGAGCTCCTTCTCAAATACACACAATTTCTACAATTTCCTTCTTTCATTTTGGCACTTCACATTCGTGGATCTCCTTGGAGGTCACTCGCCTAATATAAGAATAGTAAATTAGTATGAACCTTTAGTCAAAAATTAAAGTGCAATATAATATCTCTATGTCTCTCACACATGAACATTTCATATAACCACATACCTTGTAAATGCTAACAATCGACTTATGGCATTCCTTAAGTCAACTGTAAGATAGGAATCCCCCCTAATTGTCAATGGAATGATATGCTATCAAACACATTTATGAAAAAGTCATTAGTAAGTTTTTCTCACACAACAAAATATCAAAATTTATTTAGTACTTAATCAATGTTACCAGTAAATGTTAAATGATGATATATAATACCTTCATAAAATTATGAAAAACATGTGTTTTAAATCCTGTGATATGTCCATCAACTGTAAAAGCTTTAGCCAATGATGGACCATAGACAGTAGGTGTCCTTATTGAACAGATGACATTTTTTAGTTGGTCTAGCTCTTTTTTTTAAAAATCCACAGAGCTTCTGTATATGTTTCATTTTCCCTGTTTGGCCACAAATGTTTTCTATCAATTTTGGTATGCAAAAGAGCAATATCTCTCCTTATAGACAAGGTGTCCTCTTTGCCTGATATATGTCGAAATATAGAATCTAGGACATTTTTGAAGACGTGCATAGGATCTAATAGGTGAGATATTAATAGATCCTTCTAGTAAGGGATCTCATAAAATATGGATTTCCTTTTCATTCCTTCTGGCATATTAATTACAACTTGTTATGGTTCTTCAATTAAATCACCCCGATCAAAAAAATCCTCCCAAGCTTTCAATTCAGCATCTTCATACTTCTTAAGCCAATCACCTGGACCCATAATCATGGGAGGGCCTCTATTTTTCAACTTTTCCATCAAATTGATTCTTCAGGCAAATTCTAAACTTATGATCTAGTGGTAGAAAAACCCTGTTGTTTGCGTAAATAAACTTATGTAGATCTTTAGAATACCACCCTTGAAATTGTTCTGCACATCTTGGACATGCAAATATCCCCTTTGTTTGAAGCCCTGCAATTCAATAAGTAATGTTAATAACATAAAAAAAATAGTATAAAACTAAGTATGAAAGTTGGGATGAAAATAAATTATGAGTGTAAATACGTAAATATTTTACCTTACCAGAACAAACACCAAGTCCTAAGAAATCATGAATAGTCCAACATAGCACACCAAAACATGAAGGACCTATTTGATGGGGAACATGATATGCCATACATTCTTTTGCCTTTACACAGTAGTTGCATCTCATCAATAAAAGACGCAAGATAAACATCCATATTTTTAACTTGATGTTTTCCTAGAACAATGAGAGTCAGCATAAGGTGCTCCTTTCTAACACTCATCCATGGGGGAATATTGTATACTATCAATCTGACTGGCCAAACACTATAATTTGAGCTCAGGAAAGAGAATGGGCACACTCCATGAATTGCAAGACCAAACCTGATACTAACGGGGTTCATCTTTGAATTTTCTTGGCCATTTTTCCTCTGTGTTTCGTTGCTTTGGAGTCAGCTAGAATTCGCATGAATCCATCTTTACTCCTGCTCTTTGCATTCCAGTCCATCAATTGTGCAAGTGACTTGCAACGAAACATTCATTGAAGTCTAGGTATAATTGGCATGTGACGTAAAACCTTCTTTGGAACTGTAGGACCTTGTACATCTGTACGATATCTCTTCTCTTTGCATACAGGGCATTCTACCTTGTTTTGATATTCATCTCTGTATAAAATGCAATCATTTTTACATGAATAAATTTTCTTATATTCAATCCCCAACTCAACCAACAATAGACGCGCCTCTCTACAAGTTGATGGCAACACATTCTCTTCAGGGAATATGGTGCAGGGGCACCATGTCAAGTCATGTAAATATGGTCGTAAGTTTGGTTTAAGGTGCGTTGAGTCTAAATGTCATGTAATAAGGTCATAATAGACCATTTTATGATGTAATTAGTCTAGTTGGATTCATTTGAGTTCATATTGTCATATTTTATAATGTGGTCATGGGCAAAATACAAAAAAAGTGTAAAAAGTGGAAGTTGAAGGGTCAAGTAGTTCAAAAATTAGTTGCGGCCGTTGGTTTCTAGTTGGTTGTGGTTGTTGAAGGTTAAATATTCTTTGTAAACTTTGAACAAGGGAGAGAGGATATTTTGAATGGAAAAATAATAAAGAAAGCTTTGTTTTCTGAATTTTGCCTACTTTTCTGCTACTACAGAGACTTGTACGGCCCTGTACTATTTGTTTTCAGTCTAAAGTGCATTGGAATTGGTAGATATATGTGTTAACTCCAATTTGGCTTTGGTTTGGAAGGATTTCATAGAATTTTATTAGCATTTTTCTGAGGACTAGTCTGTAACCCTGTCTTAAGGGTTTGAGGGTCAAAAATGGATGCCTAGGCCATTCCACCTTGTGAAAAATGCTGCAAGTTGGTGGAATGGCATATGTAGGAGTAGATGTTCTTTGGGTATGGTTTTCATGAGTAGGGGTGTGGATGTGATGCATGTGTGGTGATGTCCTAAGCTGGCAGAGCCTTCATTTTTTAGCAAATTTGATGGTTAGAAGGTAGGGTTTGGCAAAATAACATTGGTGAACCATTCCAATTGATAGATTGAGCATGTGCAGGTCCAATACAAG
The DNA here is from genome assembly GCA_027924645.1 of Cunninghamia lanceolata. Taxonomy (NCBI): domain Eukaryota; kingdom Viridiplantae; phylum Streptophyta; class Pinopsida; order Cupressales; family Cupressaceae; genus Cunninghamia; species Cunninghamia lanceolata. The sequence continues at coordinate 199,133 of BSBN01000542.1, forward strand.
GTATTTTAACCATTGGCAAGGTGTGGCAGGGTGTGGAGGTCATATTTTCAATAAACCCTCATTGAAATAAGCCTAAAACATGCCTAGAGCAAGTGTATAGTGGTTAGGTGAAGTGGGAGGCCTTTCCTTGGCCAAAAACTATTGATTATGTCTATTGGTGATATGAGAAGAGTGATGGAATAGGTTTTGGTGGTTTGGGTGAAGGATTTTATAGACTTGCTTTGAAAAAGTGGCCTAATTAGGCCTATAAAACATAGGACAATCAATTTTGGGATGAGGTGTTTCAAAACAACCCTATCTTAATTCTTGATATGTTGAAGAACTCCTTAATGGGTATCTTTAAAGGTAATTTGTTTTGGGTTTGAGGGCATTATCCAAAAGATATGCTAGAAAAATCAAGTTTGTAGGGCTACTAAGAAAGGGAGCAGTTTGTGAAGGATGACCCATGATTTGATGAGTTAAGACTTTCTAGGTGTTTTGAGTGAGTTTTTTTTGAGGTATTAACCCCTACTCTGCATCAAGTGGTATCAGAGCTTAGGCTATAGATCTTTTGAGGGTAAAGAGTTGAAGATTAAAGAAGAGAACAATTGGAAGTTGAAAAGACAAGATGCATCCAAAAGATAACATGGCAAAGGAAAATAGAGAGTTGAAGGAGAAGGAAGTAGCACAAAGAAGAGCACTTTTCAAAACCACCTACAAGTGCAATGGAAAGGTATGTAAGCTACTAGTAGACTCTAGTAGCATAGATAACATGGTGTTACAAGAGATGGTTGATAAATTGAATCTGGTAAGGATACCTCATGAGACACTCTATAATGTTTCTTGGTTGAATAATGAACAATCTCTTTTGGTTAAGGAGAAATCTTTTGTTGAGTTTCATATTGGTGGCTATAAGGATAGGATCTTATGTGATGTGTTTCTTATGAGTTGTTGTCACTTATTACTAGGGAGACCATGGCAATTTGAAAGACATGCCTTATATGATGGAAGGCATAACACCTATCAGATTGAGAAGGATGGGGTTTCTTTTACATTGACTCCATTGGTGGAAAATGATGAAGGACAGAATAAGGCAGCAAGGGTGATTATGTTAGGAAGGAAGGAGTTCATAAAGTTTGAGGAAGACAAATAAGAAGAAGATGTGCAGACAGTAAGTGTGAAGAAAAAAGAAGATGAAAAGGTGGAGAAAGAACTGATATTAGAAGGAAAGGATAATGAGTTGGTGTCAAAGTCTGAGACAAGAAAGATCAAGGATGAATTCCTTGTGAAGATGCAAGATGATTTAGGAAAACATGATGAGATTGTGCTAGAAACAATGCTTTGTCCATTTAGGAGAAGAGGTGTATAAATCTAACAACATAGAGGTTTATGAATCTGGCAAGACAAAGATTCTTGGGGCAGAGACCCTAGTGATTGAGGAAAGGCAAGACTGGTAAAGAGGCCTAGCAAGGTCATGGTGGGAAAGATACTTTGTCCATTGATTGGACAAGAGGATGGTAGGTAGCAAAAGTTTGTTAGCAAAGAGGATGGTAGACTTATTAGCATATAGGTCTTAGTGGTAGAGAGATTGAGAACAGAGGTAAAGAGGAACAGTGAAGGGGTTGAAGAGAAGTTACCAAGGATTATGGCCAGATTTGAGCACACAAACAAAGTTGAGATGAAGACCAATCCATTTAAGAATGGAAGAGATTTGGTTGTAGGTCAAGGAGAAGGTACAACATGAGCTTCAAATGTGGAGAAGGTCAGAGGACATACCACAGGTCAGATTGTGAAGATGGAGTAGTACCAAGGTGATAACTAGTTCAACAGGGCAAAGGATGATGCAAAGTTTCAATATTTGACCCAGTGGAAGGGACTACTAGGTGGAGGAGCATGTGGAGAACAAGAAGACAAGATGATCAAGCAAAGAAATGGTCCAGTACAGTCCTCAAGGGACTTGAGTTCTTTTTTAGCCCGGGTGTATGGTGCAGGGGCACCATGTCAATTCATGTAAATATGGTCTTAAGCTTGGTTTAAGGTGTGTTGAGTCTAAATGTCATGTAATAAGGTCATAATAGACCATTTTATGATATAATTAGTCTAGTTGGAGTCATTTGAGTTCATATTGTCATATTTTGTAATGTGATCATGGGCAAAATACAAAAAAAGTGTAAAAAGTGGAAGTTGAAGGGTCAAGTAGTTCAAAAATTGGTTGTGGCCATTGGTTTCTAGTTGGTTGTGGTTTTTGAAGGTTAAATATGCTTTGTAAACTTTGAACAAGGGAGAGAGAGGATATTTTGAATGGAAAAATAATAAAGAAATCTTTATTTTCTGAGTTTGACTGCTTTGCTGCTGCTACAGAGAGCTATACGGCCCCATACTGTTTGTTTTCAATCTAAAGTGTATTGGAATTAGTAGATATATGTGTTAACTCTAATTTGGCTTTGGTTTGGAAGGATTTCATAGAGTTTTAAGAATTTTATTAGCATTTTTCTGAGGACTGGTCTGTAACCCTATCTTAAGGGTTTGAGGGTAAAAAATGGATGCCTAGGCCCTGTGAAAAATGCTACAAGTTGGTGGAATGACATATGTAGGAGTAGATTTTATTTGGGTATGGTTTGCATGAGCAGGGATGTGGATGTGATGCATGTGTGGTGATGTCCTAGGCTAGCAGAGCCTTTATTTTTGAGCAAATTTGATGGTTAGAAGGTAGGGTTTGGCAAAAGAACATTGGTGAACCATTCCAATTGATAGATTGAGCATGTGAAGGTCCAATACAAGGTATTTGAACCATTGGCAAGGTGTGGCAGGGTGTGGAGGTCATATTTTCAATAAACCCTCATTGAAACAAGCCTAAAACAGGCCTAGAGCAAGTGTATAGTGGTTAGGTGAAGTGGGAGGCCTTTCCTTGGCCAAAAAATATTGATTATGTCTATTGGTGACTTGATAAGAGTGATGGAATAGGTTTTGGTAGTTTGGGTGAAGGATTTTATAGACTTGCTTTGGGAAAGTGGCCTAATTAGGCCTAGAAAACATAAGACAGTCAATTTTGGGCTGAGGTGTTTCAAAACAACCCTATCTTAATTCTTGATATGTTGAAGAAATCCTTAATGGGTATCTTGAAAGGTAAATTGTTTTGGGTTTGAGAGCTTTATCCAAAAGATATGCTAGACAAATCAAGTTTGTAGGGCTACTAGGAAAGGGAGCAGTTTGTGAAGGATGACCCATGATTTGATGAGTTAAGAATTTCTAGGTGTTTTGAGTGAGTTTGTTTTGAGGTATTAACCCCTACTCTACATCAGAATATTTTAGTTTTTAGTGCCCTGTAAGATTGCCAGAGATTAAATTAATTGAATGTTTGACTTATGATGAACATGTTTGATATGTAAATCTATACTAGGACTATTTATATACAATATATGGTTTTAAAATCCCCTAAAAAAAATAAATAAAGTTGATGAATGTTTACAAATTATGTACACCAATTGACAATGCAAAGTAAGAAATAGATTTCAACTCACTTTAGTAGGGTAGTGAAACCTTTGTTTGACCAATCAAATAGTGACTTGATTTCTAATAATATTAATGTGCATGCCAGTTTTGAGGCTCTACTTGCACTCAAGTTGAACACGGTTGTCTTCCCTACTTGCTTGATGGAGTCTTTTAGGTTGTTATCATCAACATTACGTTGGTGGTAATTACCCCTGCTATCATCGTTACTGTCAACCATATGATCATTATTGTCATCATTTTTTCCATCCCCAAAGAAATCTGTAAGCATTTCATTCAATCCTTCTTCATGCACTGCATTTTCACTATCATGATCATCATCATTAAGGTTAAGTGGCATGTCATCAGTGTATGCGGATCTCATCAGCTCTTCAAATTTCTCAATTGGTAGTATTTTCTTCAATGTTGATCTTTTCACCTTGGTATGGTTTAAAGGATGGTTTGGATCATCTTGTCCATATCTTAATAACCTAGTTGGATCTTGGGTATTAGTATATGTTTCATCAACATCTTCTACCTATCAATAAACACAAGCATTATTTAATGTTTGGCAATAATTGGACAAATCATAAATATATCAATTTCAAAGAAATATAATCAAATATGGCTTAAAAAATAAAAATGGAAATTGTATGAACATATAGATATCAATTGAATAATGGAACATTATTTTATAGACTACCTTTTTTATACAATAATTTAAATAAAACACAATTTTGACAACATCGTTTATAAAACATTAGTCCACACTCATTTATTATTCTTTGGTTTTTTGCCCTTACGAACATCCTTAGGGAGACCTTGTTCTTCCCTCTTCTTTCGCGCATGAGTACATTTTAGGAAGGGGTAATCAATCAATAACTCATCCCCAATGGTAAGGTCCATAATAGCCTCAACCATTATCAATCTATCAACCTCTCTTTCCATATCTCCATCTTTATCATTTATAACCTCAACAAATTGACAATTCGGTCTTATAGTAGGGTCCCTTCCCTTACTACTATTTATAAATCCTGCAATATTTTTATGTGTATGCACGTCCATCTATATACATAATATGACCTCTATTCATTTCTTTTCCACTTTCCAATTGGAGACTATGTGTATACATATTCGAATTTAGACTATATCCTGACATGCTAGGCTTATATTCTGCTAGTTTTCTCCATTCACCATTGTAATATGATGGACCATAATATGGCATTAATCTCCAAGTGGTTTGTTCTGAATTGTTACTATGTTTAGATCCCACATGTACATTTTGGACAATAAAGAGACCTAGATTTGCTCCATGAATATTGAAGGGTCGTATCATGTAGTTGTATCCCCAAAATTGAAACACCTCGCACACTCTAGTTAGTTGTTGATCACTAGGCCAAGTGCAATATAGTCGACAATCAAATGTCTCTTTGTACATTGATCTCAAACTTAGGGGCAAGTCATCATCTCCATCACATTCATTCTCATAAGGTATGTAGTCCACCTTCCCCTTGTCTTTAAGCAACTTATGCATCTTTAAACTGGTTCTTGTTCTGTTGCTTGTTTTCATCAATCCCTCATCTTCCAAGTTGGTAGATTGGCACATATTTTTGTTGGATGTATCATCTGATAAATGATCATTGCCTTCTAGGTTGGAAGTCGGTGATCCAGGAAACTTTAAACCAAGAACTTTATCCTGCAAGTATCCATTAAGAAAAAAATTAGTTATTTAAATAATATAAAACAATGTTTAAATGAAGTATACATGTTATTTATATCAAATTAGAAAATTCCTTACCACAATTCCTATTAAATTTGAATCGATTGTAGGAGGCATACTACTGATTGGAATCTCATCATATATGTAATGTCTTTGTACAATTGCTCATTTGAATTGTTTCTTTCCACGACTACAGAACATCCACAAACAATAATTTTCTCAAAGTATTCATCCCATGTACTATAGTCTTGACCAACCTCTTGTTTAGTGCAATCATTTGTTGTGTCTGCAAGATCCATTGTCATATCCTCTTCCACCCACTGTCCTCTACCTAATTTAATAGTTTTAGGTCCACGTCCACGTACATATCTTTTTCTTTTGCTAGTTGACCGCTCAGGCTCTGTATTTGCTCCAATCTCCATCTAAAATAATTAACAACATGCATTAATTTATGTCAAGATTGGATAATACATTATAAATTTCAATGATACTGTGAAAAAAGATGGGCGTATCACAAAATGCCATCAGATCATTTTTTCCTAAGTTAAGTCAAAATTTGAGTACCTGATGTCCTGCTTCATCCGTTATGTCTCTTTGATATGACACGATCTGTTGCCATGGCCTCATCTGGCCCCTATAATACACAACATAGTAAATAATGTTTAGTACACCAATTATATCATTTCAATGAATATGCTATCCAACACAAAACCTCACTTTAGTCATATATTTGGCATATTGATATCATGTTTTGGCCATCCTAATTTTTAAACTTTTCCCTTGATCATAGAATCACATTTAATCACCATTCTTGTGCATTTTCAACCAATAAGTTTGACCTCAGAGGCCTCATGGACAGAAAAATGACTTTATCTCCTCTATGTTTTAGCATTTGTGAATTCATAAACATTTTCCTCCTTTGGTTGAGGTTGCTTTCTCTTCTTACCTCTACTGTATCTGCAGATTTCGTTGACATATCTATTACCACTCACTTTCCTCTCTGTGATTTAGTAGTTCTACGCCGTCCACGTCCTCTCTCCATGGCCTCATTTGGATCCTATAATACACAACAATGACAATAGTCACATAACAGCTGTGAACCAAGAGAATATTGTTGAAATTATCTTGTTAATACACTCACTTTTCATTAAGACACACTATGAAAAACAAAATAGGACATTGCAACATTTTGCTCTTCACAAAAAGTTTACATGCAGAATCTTGACAACTAGAGCTCAAATCTTATGATTACAAGATGACTACAAATTCACATCAAAAAGATATTTATTTCATATTTGACTCTCCTTTTTCTTTTATGGGTCATTTTAAGGTTATCTATATCTTTCCAAGTGGCCAGAAAACCCTCAAAAATATTATAGAACCCTCAAAACAGTCTCAAAGAGTCTTTGGCACCAAAATTTTAAATTCTTGATGGAGGGAAGGATGATTTGGATGCTAATTTTGAAATCACGTCGTTAGATCTTTGTTAGGTTAATCACATACCTAAATCCTCTTAAACCGGGCCTCAATATTATAGTGAAGTCACATAATATAAACAAAGATTTCCATGACTTAGCTAAAATGTTCTCAATCTCCTATCACATATCTTAAGGTTGTCCTTAATCCCAAATCCAACTTTGAAATGTTAGATGGAAGGTTATGGCCCCAACTAAAATAATTGGTGTCAAAATGATAAGTCAGGGGACCATCATAGTGTTGATCTACTATTGTAGTGGGATCTTGAGGATTCAAAGGTTGTCATATCATTGCTATCATCCAAGTACCACCTAATGTTGTACTAACAATGATTTAGAATCTTTATTAGCAAGTCAATGGACTGATATGGGAATAAAGGGCAGCCACCATATGATATCACCCACCCACTATCATTATAGGGGGATGATATCAAGGACCAACATTATGCTTTGTTATTGTGAGGCCTACTTTTTCATTCTCTTGTATTTGACTACTTATTTTACTATTGGTGATACATTTAGACTTATGGGACTGTTGATCCCGATTTGGAAGACCTTTAGACTTTATGTTGTATGTGGATTTGTTATGCTTAGCATGCTTATGATGTGTTTAGACCTGGATATTGATTCACTGATGATGTTAGACATATGGTTTATATTATGATGTTATTGGGAAACTATTCATGTGGTGTTAGTTAGAAATTTGTTATGTGATTCAATTTTGGGAATGGATGTTTGAAATGCAGAATTTAGAATCTAATTGTAATGTGACTTCCTTGATGCTTATATGAACATGTGATGTTGTATGCGAGTGAATGTTTCAATTTGCTTCGGCTATTATATACATGTGGAATTAACATTTCATTTGAGTGCGCAGGTATTTCTAACGAAGCCACAGAAATTTGGAGATCATCCCACACACGGTGTTGTTTTCCCTTGTGAAGCCGATCTGGTTCCAAGAGGAACGAAGATCAAATATGTTGCATGATAAATTTTTATAATGTTGATTGCATGTTGTTAGTCGGGTTAAGTCTACCCTTCTTTTATTTGAATTCTAATTGGTGTTGTAAGTATAGTGTCATTTGAATTTCATTTTTTTAGTTATAAATTTTTGAGACCCCTTTTCATGTGTTTTAACTCAACCCTTGGTGCTCAAAACGGGTTAAATTTGACCCTGGGTTGTACCCCTTGGGTCCAGGGACCTTTTGGGCTGGTGTAACCTTAGGTAAACTTCCATTTGGTCACTTTAACTTCACCTTGAAGTAAAGTGACGAAAATGGAAGCATGAGAGGGGGAGGATGAGTGGGTCAAACACTCAACCTCTTCCTTTCCTCTTCCCTAGGTTGGGGAAGTCTCCAAGACCCCTTAATTGTGGACTTTACTCCAAGTCTCTCCCACAATTGGTGAGGGTACCTTGGAGTTGTGTGGTCCCTCTTAGGAGGAGAGGATTGGGGCACATGTGGCACATACTCCGTCTTAAGCTCCACTTTTCTCTCCCACATGTTTTAGAGAGGACAAGTGGAAGGGAGAGAGACTTGGTGGATGGGTGAGTGACATGTGTCACCACCCATTCCAAGGGTCTTGCTTGTAGTTGGGAGGAGGAGTGAGGAGGTGACATGTGTCACCTCCCCATTCCTCAAGGCTCTTGAGAAGAGCCTATTTTAATCCCTCTTGGAGAGAGGAATGGGGTTGTTGAATTTTTGGCAATTTTATTGATTTTAATTATTTTTGGGGAAAAAGTTGGAGGAAATTTGGTGGCTCAATTTGGAGAAGAGTTGGAGGAGCTCTACTCAACCATCTACCAATTAGGCTTTTTAAGGTGGGTTTCAAGCTAAGGCCTTCCCTTATGCATTTTATTTACTTGTGTGATGCTATGTGTGAGTTTCTATTTTGAGTTTTTACTTGTGGGGAAAAATTGTAAGGGAGTTGTAAGAGCCTCTCCTACTTGGGAGAAGATGCTCAACTTGTGTGGGGTGGGGGAGGAGTGAACCTCCTTGGGGTCATTTCCTTGATTTTGTGGAGTTGTAGCCTTAAGGGCAATATCTGAATATGTTCAATATGTGAAATGGCTTGAAAGCCAAATGGAAGCTTTGTGAAACTATGTTTAAAAGTGTTGGCTTGAGGCCTTGAGAGGTATTTGTACAGGGAAGATTTAGGAGTGGCACTCTTGAGTTAAGTGTTGTCCACTCCCCTACCCCATTGAACTCATCCTGAGTGAGTTCTTGTGTTGTGTTAGCCATGGGAGTAATCTTGTGTTTGGTTGTTGAATGCATTGTTGTGTTGTGGATTGAGTTTCCTAGTGTGAGGATGACCTCCTAGCTTGGGGGTGACTCCCGAGGGAGTCAATGGTAGGGAGGAGAGCAAGTTGTTGTGGCTTCTTCCCCCTTCTTGTGATAATACAGGTTCATTGGAGCTAAGCTTGTAAAGTTGAAGAAAATTATCTTTGTTCTTGAGAGTTGTTATCTTAGTTCTTTTTAGCTCTTGTGAGAGAGCATGGCCAAGTTAGGATTTTGTATCATTTGTTAGTTTTCAAAAGAGGAGAACATTGTTCTTTCTTTCATGTCATAAAAATATATTTTACTTGTGTGTATGATTTATTTACATTTGCAATAGAAATTTTAGTTTGTTGATTTCAATGCTATGACTTAACAAAAAATAGAGTAATGAAGGAAAATTTTGGTCCTAATGCTATTTCATTTGTATGTTTATTTTTTTTAAATAACTAATAGGAAAGTTGTTGTTTTATTGTTGAGAGACAAACATGAAATTTGTATATTGTTCTTATGAAAAAGAAAATTAGTTGATGTTATATATTAGAAGTATTTAATTAAATGCATTGTTTCTTCTCTTTAAAAAAAATAATAATATAATGAATAAATTCTCGAAGGAATGATCTTGTGGTATAATGAATATATTCTTTAAAAAAAAAAATGAGTTCCTTGCCTTATATAAATTTGATAAATATATATATATCTTTTGCTTATTGTTCTTAAAAGGAAATTTGTAAGTGTTGAAAGAAAATTATATTTGAGAGTGTATATATATATATATATATATATATATAATTGAATGTATGCATTTATATGTATTTAAATATAAATTGCTTTTATTTATTCTGTCAAACAAAAAAAAAAGATTACATTACATATACAACAGTGTATATATATATTAATATTAAATAAACTATATTTTGAGTTGGATCTGTGAATGTCTGAGAGTGTATATATATATATACATTTCTATATAAATACATATAAAAATAAAAACATTTAAATAATGCTGTGTAAACAAAACACAGAAAATAGACTGTCTTTAAACTTTTAACAGTTACCCATACTCCCTGTGGACTACACCCCTATCGGCGTTAAAACCCCCGCGCCCAACACTCTCTGCAGCCTCCGCTGCCTCCCAACGTTGTTCCCTTACACGCCGCCGCCGACCCCTTCAACACTACGGCCTCCTTACTGTTGTTCCTCTGCCACAGCATCACTCCTCTTGCCTGCAACGAAATACCCCTGGGGTTTTTAGCAGAATATATATATATATATACACATTTCATTGAAGGGCCCCTCCATTAAACCTTCAAACACAACCAAAAACAAAATGAGAGAAGAAAAAAAAAGAAGAGGAGAAAAGAAAATGAGAGTTAAAAAAAATAGGGTTAGGGATTTTTTGCCCTTAAGGAAATTAGTTTTCTATTTGAGGGCCTTTTAGGGCTTTGTAATTTAAAATTGGCCCTATTTTATTTTCCCACTCTTTTATTTATTTTGTTCATTTGTTTTATGTTCTGAATTTTTAAATGGGGTTTGAGATAAATAATAAAATGGGAATCCTTATTCCTTTTTGGTATGTTATTTTTATTTGTTAGTGGCATGATAATATACAGGTTAGTTTATGATTAGAGGGAGTTTATACTTTTATTGATTTCTTTAATTTGGTTATTTCAAAAAGGGATTTTATTTGTTTTAATTAATTTTTACAACTATCTAATTATTGAGATGTATTTATTTTAACCCTTGTCTTCAAACCTAACTCGACGAGGACGATTTAAACTACATCGTTATTAATTAAATTTTAATATTATTTTTAATCATTTTGGAGCAATTTAATTAACGAAATTAAATAAATACGTCGTTCAAACCAACTTGGAAACCTAGTAAACTATTTAAGCGAAGTTAGTTTAACATGTTTCTGTGATCTGTCCACCAAGAATTTAGGAATAATGTGAAGGATGCAGTGATAATTCTGATTGATAGAAAACATGAAGAAGAACAAATTGATCAAGCTTTGTTGAAAAATATTTTAAATTATAGAAAACATGAAGAAGAACAAATTGATCGAGCTTTGTTGGAAAATGTTTTAAATTATAGAAAACGTGAAGAAAAGCAAATTGATCGAGCTTTGTTGAAAAATGTACAATTAATCTATTTGACTGATCTACCAATTTAACTGATGTTACGTAGGTAATTTAACACCAACCTAGTAAACTTTTAGACAAAATTAGTTTTATTATAATAAACCCTAATCATGCCCACAAGGCGTTACGCTGCCAGATTTTTCTGGAATTTAGGGTTTAGCTAGGTTAGTAAAATTTAACCTTGTTTAGGACTATATTATTGTTTTTGCCAATTATCGACATTAGATTCTTGTATTAAATTATATCTTTCTCATGCACTTGAATTTGGCTTGTGATTTTGACTTACGTCAAAATCCCATCATTCATATAGGTTAACTTAGGGTTTCGATCATTGATCCTAACCCTATTGGCGACATTAACCGCGTCGCTTCGACCCCCTAGTTGGCCTTCATTGCGAATGGTATCCGCAAGTGAACGCATTACCCCACATTCCACTATCATGTTTATGCCTTATGCGTAACGCCACCGAGCATGCTTACGTGTGCGAGGGGGTTTTTAGGGAAGCATAGAAATTCTTTTGATATTTTGTGTCATGACCACATGACAAATGTGGACATGACACGTGTGATGCGTGTCATGACCACATGGGAAATGTGCGCATGACAGTTATAGCTGATGGATAATTGTCCTAAGTATTGTTACAACCCAAAAGGTTTATCACAACCCTAAAGGATATCACAAATGTTATTAGGTCATCCAAACCATAGCTCCAATATTCACCATCATATTAATATCATAATTAACATTGTATAGGTTGTCATACCATGAGGCATAGGTAACAACCATAGGAGGTTTAAAAGCAACACTAGCAACATTAAATTATTGTCATAGTACACCTAGGATAGCTAGGTATGCATCCATAGAGTTATTACTATAAAATTGTCTCATTAATCTTGTGACCAGGTTAAGCTATCATAGGACAACTTACTACACCATCCAAAACTCCATTTGAACTATAGCTACTATCAATAATTTGTTGCAAGTATGGGCCTAACTAGTGTTGTCATTGATGTCAACATACTCATGTTGCATTAATGAGAAGGATTAGATGAGCTATGTGCTGAGGATATTGAGAAACTTAGTCTCAATCAGGAACTATGAAGAAAAGTGTTGATAAGAAGGTAAAAGTCCTCAATAGGTTGAGGATCAGAGGATGTGGTTTAAAGGGTTTGTAGATATAAGTCTTGAGATGCTCCAGTCAAGTTTTCAAAGGTCCGCATGAAGATCTGAAGAAGTTATGGTCGCTCAAGTAGAACCAGTCCCGACAGGTGTTCAGAGGTGACAGAGTGTCATAGATAGGTCCGGTGAGATCTGAAAATTCATTTTACCGTTCTGTGGATTTGAGAGAGTGTTGAGAACGTCCCTGTGAAGTATCAACTAGATTGGTTCGTGGTTTGAAGGTCTGGAAGAGCCTATTCCTTTGTGACAGTGATGACAGATTGTGTTCTTGAAGCTTCGGATGAAGGAGAGAAGAATTCCAGTAGGCTGATGAAGTGCGGATGTTCTTGGTGATTCAGGGAAGGTTATGATGATCGTTGGATCATGTCTAGTTCATGTTGGCGGTCCGCATGGATGTTAGAGTTTGCATTTGAAGAATAACCACCAGATATTGGTGTTCTTCTTGAGACTGGCCGACCAGATGTATTACACATCTTGCGGATGTTCTTGTAGGTTTTTGCCGACTTAGATGATTGTTCCTAAGTCGATGCCTTGTATAAATAAGGGATTGTGAAGTCATTTTGAAGGGTGTCTTGTGGAGATGAGCGAGTGGTAATGAAGAGGAGAGCGAAAGGCAGAGCAGAAGTATTGAGCTTAATGGAACTGATTCAAGCATGGTGAAGATGCTATTCTCCAGTTCATGTATGTGATACTTATTTCTTTGTAGACAGTGTGTCTCTTGTAGGCAGTGAGCCTCTTGTGAGTAGTGTGCTTGGGCAGTGAGCCCTAATTGGCATGTGCCATTTTTGTTCTTTCTATTCTTCTAATAGAGAATACATTCTTGGGTTAATCACCCCGTGGTTTTTCCCTTAACCGGGTTTTCCACGTCAAAATCTTGGTGTCTCATGTGTTGATGAGTTTCTACTTTTGATTTGAATGCATTATGTCTCATGCTTAATATGTTGTTAATCACTAAAAGAATTTAAGTGTGTAAATTGAGAGAAAGTTTTGCACAACCGATTCACCCCCCCTCTCAGTTGTGTGCCCTAAGTCTAACAATTGGTATCAGAGCTAAGTTCCTCTAAAAGGAGTTTAATCGCTTGAGGAGATCCAGAATGTCATCATACAAGAAGGATAGTCCGGTCGCATGAAATGTCACTTGCAATGTATGGGAATGGCGTACTGGTCCATGGTTACAAAAGTGTATGTACCCCCATAGGGTGGTCCGACAACCGTAAATGAAATCACAGATGCTGAAAATAATCTGCGGACCAAAGAGGTTATTCTAAGCGCATTATCTGAGTCAGAGCTCTCAAATGTTATTGACCTACCAACTGCCTTTGAGATTTGGAATAAATTGGAACTTTTGCATAAAGGAGATCAGTATGTTAAATGTGCAAGGTTACAGAGTCTAAAAGGGAAATTTGAAAAATTGAAGATGAGAGATGATGAAAATATTACCACTTTTATGCCAAGAGTGAATGAGCTGGTTTGTGGAATTAGAAATGCTGGTGGAGTCTTGGATGAAAATGAGATTGTTGGTAAAATTCTCAGATCCCTTCCTGCTTCTTATAAAATCAAAGCTGCTGCCATTGAAGAATTCAGAGCCCATACAACTGTCACAAGAGATCAATTAGCTGGGAAATTGGCTACATTTGAAATGACAGAGTTTGGAGACGACCCCCCCAAGACTGAATCTACATTCAAAGTCAGTGCCTCTGTTAAAGGTAAACAAAGGTTTGATCCGGGAGAGAATTCTTCAAGAAAATTGTCTTGGTATGAAAAAGCAAGAAAAGATCTGGAAGAAGAAGTAGAAACTGCCCAACTTGAAGCCCTTATTGCAAAGAGGATGCCAAGAGGATCTGGTAAGTATGAAGGAAAATTACCCTTTAAGTGTTTTAACTGCAATAAGATTGGTCATTTTGCCTCAAGGTGTCCGGAAAGATTTTCAAGGAAAAATCCTAACAAGCCAAGGTTCCAAAAGAACTGTTACTATGTACATGAAGATGATGATAATGAAGGAGTAACAAATGATGAATCAGAGATAGGAAACCAATCCGGAAATGAATGGGTGTTCATTGCCATCAAAGAAGAAGATCCAATGTCCTCTGTATCTGTCAATCTTAAGAGTGTGGAAAGAGCTCTGGCTGCCCAAATTGAAGAGAAGGATGATTGGGTCATTGACAGTGGATGCTCTCACCATATGACAGGTGACAAAAATAAGTTTGTAGATTTGGAGAGGTATGAAGGAGGAGTGGTAAAGTTTGGTGACAATTCTGCTGGTAGAATTAGAGGAAGAGGAACTATTTCTTTTGATGGAAGAAACAAAACTGGTAATGTACTGTATGTTGAAGGTTTTAAGCATAATCTTCTAGTGTTGGACAGTTGGTAGGCAAAGGCTATAATCTCTGATTCAAGGATGGAAAATGCAAAATATTTGAAAGTTCCGGAACAGAGATTGCATCTGGTACTCAAACTAAAGGTAACATCTTCCATTTGGTTGGTACTGGTAAAAGTTGCTTATTTGTTCAAGTTGATCAGAGTTGGTTATGGCATAGAAGGATGTGTCATGCGAATTTTGATAATATCATCAAGATAAGCAATACTCAGGCTATAAGAGATCTTCCAAAATTGGTGAAACCTACTAACAACTTGTGCAAGGAATGTCAGTTGGGTAAGTTGAGCAGAGTCACATTCAAAAGCAAGGAACTATCTTCTACCAGATTATAGGACTTAGTTCACACTGATCTTTGTGGTCCGGCAAGAACCAGGAGTATTCAAGGTGATAGATACTTCATGCTGCTAATTGATGACTATTCCCAGATGATGTGGGTGACCTTTCTAAAGGAGAAATCAAAAGCTCTTGAGAAATTCAAAATATTCAAGGCTATGGTAGAGAATGAAACAGGAATAAAGTTGAAATGTCTGAGGTCTGATAGAGGTGGAGAATTCACATCCGGTGAGTTCATAGAGTTCCGTGAGAAACATGGAATTAAGAGATAGTTGTCTGCTCTGAGGACTCCACAGCAAAATAGAGTAGTGGAGAGAAAGAACCGGACCATCCAGGAAGCATCTAGGACCATGATGATGGAAGCAAATGTTTTTCAGATCTATTGGAGAGAAGCTGTCAGCACTGTAGTCTATACTCTTAATCAAGTTCAAATCAGAAGCAATACTGGTAAGACCCCTTATGAACTCTGGTTTGGCATTACTCCTATTGTAAGATATTTCAGAGTCTTTGGTAGAAAATGTTACATCAAAAGAGATGAAGATCTAGGCAAGTTTGATGCTAGAAGTGATGAAGGAATATTCTTGGGTTACTCTACTCAAAGCAAAGCATATCGGTGTTATAACAAGAGACTAAGAAAGATAATAGAAAGTACAAATGTGAAGGTTGATGAGGGAATAGAGAAACCCTCAAGGTTTTATGAATATGATGAAGATAATCAAAATGGTGTTCTGGTTCAAGGAGTTTAATCCTCTTCTAAAAGTCAAATTCAGACTGATCCAGTAAATCAGGAAGAAGAGATAGGTCTAAATGAGCCTGATCAAGAAGCAGAAGTTCAAGAAACTCCCAAAGTTCTAAGGTATGTAAGACTGAACCACTCTGAAGATCAGATCATAGGTGACTAAAGCAAAGTGCAAACTAGAAGGAAAATTACTCAAAACTCAGATGAATATTGTCTAATTTCAAAGATTGAACCTAAGACAATAAGTGAAGCCTGCAATGATGAAAACTGGACCAAAGCAATGGAGGAAGAGTTGATGCAAATTGAGAAAAATCACACTTGGGATCTTGTTCCCAGACCTAGAAACAAGAATGTAATTGGAACCAAATGGGTCTTCCAGAACAAACTAAATGAAGTTGGTGAAGTAATCAGAAACAAAGCTAGATTGGTCTGCAAGGGCTACTATCAAATAGAAGGAATTGATTTTGAAGAAACTTTGGTCCGGTGGCAAGAATTGAAGCAGTCAGATTATTTCTTGCATTTGCTGCCTTCAAGGATTTCAAGGTGTATCAGATGGATGTCAAATCTGCTTTCTTGAATGGTGACTTAGAAGAAGAAGTGTACATTGAACAACCGGATGGATTTCAATTATCTGAGCATAGTGATATGGTCTGCAATCTAAAGAAGGCACTGTATGGACTAAAGCAAGCTCCAAGAGCCTGGTATGAAAGATTGGACAAACATCTTTTGAAGATTGGCTTCAACAAGGGTACTGCTGACAATAACTTATATTTCAAAATTGATCATGAAAACATCTTGATTGTTGAAGTATTTGTTGATGATATCATCTTTGGAGGAAGAGACAGTCTGTGTAAAACCTTTGCAAATCAAATGAAAAGTGAGTTTGAGATGTCAATGCTTGGTGAAATGAATTTCTTCTTGGGTCTGCAAATTACTCAATCAAAGAAAGGAATCTTTATTTCTTAGACCAAATATGTGAAAGAATTATTGAGGAAATTTGGACTGGAAGATTCAAAGCCAATGAATACTCCCATGGCAACCAGATGTAAGTTGAGCAAAGATGATGACTCTCCTAAGGAAGATTAGACAAAGTACAGATCAATGATTGGAGGATTATTGTATCTCACTCAAACTAGACCAGATATAATGCAGGTTGTTGGTCTTGTTGCGAGATTCCAGGTTGATCCCAGAGAATCTCATGTCATGGCAATCAAAAGAATTTTTAGGTATCTAAAAGGAACAATTGAGTATGGTTTGTGGTATTCTCGAGATCATGATTTCTCTCTTCATGCATATACAGATGCTGATTAGGCAGGAGATGTGGATGACCGGAAGAGTACCAGTGGTGGAGCTTTCTTTTTGGGAAAGAGATTGGTTTCTTGGCTAAGCAAGAAACAAGAGGCAATATCCCTATCTACAACTGAAGCAGAATACATAGCAACAGCAGGTTGTTGCACTCAAGTTTTGTGGATGAAGCAAATGCTAAGAGATATTAAAGTAGAGTATGAGGAGCCTATCACAATCCTCTGTGATAATTCAAGTGCTATAAGTATATCCAAGAATTCGGTGTTGCATTCTAAGACTAAGCATATATCTATCAAGTTTCACTTTTTGAGAGAGCAAGTGAATAAGGATGAAGTTAGATTGGAGTATGTGCCCTCCAAGGATCAAATTGCAGATATCTTTACTAAACCTCTTCCCAAGGACTCTTTTGAGTATCTCAGGGAGAAGTTAGGGGTTATTGCCCCTCCGGTGATGAACTAGGATGCACTAATGTGCATCAGTCTGGTGGATATCACAGTCATATCTTGTGATCTGGATTGATGATAGGGAGCTGCTACTTAAGGGGAGCAGCTGGTATGTTATGAAGTGATGGAGTTGAAAGTATGAGCCCTTTGCCATTGATGTCAAAGGGGGAGAGAAGACATGTGAAAAACAAGTGGTTTCTAATCAAAGGGGGAGCAATAAAGGAAGAGAAGATATGTGAATAGTTGTTGCTGATAGGAGGAGTTGTGACAGTAAGGAGAAGTTCTTGTCTTGATGGTTTTTCACATCATATGTTGCCATCAATGACAAAGGGGGAGATTGTTGCAAGTATGGGCCTAATCAGTGTTGTCATTGATGTCAACATACTCATGTTGCATTAATGAGAAGGATTAGATGAGCTGTGTGCTGAGGATATTAAGAAACTTAGTCTCAATCAGGAACAGTGAAGAACAGTGATGATAAGAAGGTAAAAGTCCTCAATAGGTTGAGGATTAGAGGATGCGGTTTAAAGGGTTTGTAGATATAAGTCTTGAGATGCTCTAGTCAAGTTTTCAGAGGTCTGCATGAAGATTTGAAGAAGTTATGGTCGCTCAAGTAGAACCAGTTTTGGCAGGTGTTCAGAGGTGACAGAGTGTCATAGATAGGTTTGGTGAGATCCAAAAATTCATTTTCCCATTCTGTGGATTTGAGGGAGTGTTGAGAACGTCCCTGTGAAGTATCAACTAGATTGGTTTGTGGTTTGAAGGTCTGGAAGAGCCTATTCCTTTGTGACAGTGATGACAGACTGTGTTCTTGAAGCTCCAGATGAAGGAGAGAAGAATTCCAGTAGGCTGATGAAGTGCGGATGTTCTTGGTGATTCAGGGAAGGTTATGATGATTGTTGGATCATGTCCAGTTCATGTTGGTGGTCCGCATGGATGTTAGAGTTTGCATTTGAAGAATAACCACCGGATATTGGTGTTCTTCTTGAGACTGGCCTACCGGATGTATTACATGTCTTGCGGATGTTCTTGTAGGTGTTTGCCGACTTAGATGATTGTTCCTAAGTCGATGCCTTGTATAAATAAGGGATTGTGAAGTCATTTTGAAGGGTGTCTTGTGGAGATGAGCGAGTGGTAGCGAAGAGGAGAGCAAAAGGCAGAGCAGAAGTATTGAGCTTAATGAAACTGATTAAGCATGGTGAAGATGCTATTCTCCAGTTCATGTATGTGATACTTATTTCTTTGTAGACAATGTGTCTCTTGTAGGCAGTGAGCCTCTTGTGAGCAGTGTGCTCGGGTAGTGAGCCCTAATTGACATGTGCCATTTTTGTTCTTTCTATTCTTCTAACAAAGAATACATTCTTGGGTTAATCACCCCGTGGTTTTTCCCTTAACCGGGTATTCCACATCAAAATCTTGGTGTCTCATGTGTTGATGAGTTTCTGCTTTTGATTTGAATGCATTATGTCTCATGCTTAATATGCTGCTAATCACTAAAAGAATTTAAGTGTGTAAATTGAGAGAAAGTTTTGCACAATTGATTCAACCCCCCTCTCAGTTGTGTGCCCTAAGTCTAACATAATTCACATTATTGGGGACTGTCATGAAGAAAACACCATGCATAGGACTGTCATAGTTAAAGTGGATAGGATTGTCTAATCAATTTATGACTGTCATAATAGCTAGTGGGTTAGTTACCATGCTTCAATCTAAAATAGGTTAATGAGAACATAGAAATGAAAATCACAATACCAAAAGCATTGCCATAAGCTGCCAATATAGTCCCAATATCATGTCATGATAGTAAGAGAAGAGTTGTTTGGTTTTTCCAAAGCCATATCACTTGCATAAGGATTGTCACCAACCATCTGTGCAAGGTCGTGAAAGAGTGAGTCATTATTAAGCAAATCATAAGAGAAGCATGAAGTCAAAATGCTATCATGGAAACAAGATATAGTTACTTATTATAAGGACAATCCAAATATTGTGAGGTTGCTACAAGTAACCAAATTTGGCATTCCATTAGATAGTGATATCAACTTCCAAGCAAAATACATCATTTTGCACTGATAGGCGCTAAATTAGGTGCACTTTGCGCTGCCTTTTGTGCCCCAAAAAGATTACATTTAGGCCTAAAAGTCGACACTAAAGTCGCCACTAACTGCTCTATCTATAGCGCCGACTAATGGATCAATTTTTTTAAAAAAAATTCCAGCCTGCACATACCCCAAAACAAAAACAAAAAACAAAACAAAAATTTATTGATTTTTGATGTTCATTTTGTGTTTGGAAATTTAGCATTTGGGTTTTTTGTGTTCGCCCTTATTTTGGGCAGATCTGTGGCAATGGTGGGACCTATATTCTAACCCCAATTTCCTTTCCATACCTTTGCTTCCAGATATCTTAGCCTTTCAATTCATGTTGCTCTTCTTCTATTCATGCCAGGTAAGGGCATCGACTCTTTTTTTTTTCCGTCAAATGTCGGATTCATTTGGACAAATGTGGGTCTTGTAATATTCATAGGGCATCTGTTGAAGATAATTCCAAGCAAGGCTTTTCACAATAGATGACAAATTTCCACATTCCATAATATTATAAATGTGTACTTTATTTCAATTGATGTATAAGCTTACTTTCTTGCAGCAAACTTACAGAAGAAAACAACTTCATGATTTGCTCTACAAAGTAAAGGTCAAAAACCTTGAGGAATACAGAAAAAAAGGACGAAAAGTTTCATACCTGGAAATGTGTACTTTGTTTGCCTCCACAGACTGGACAAAAATAATTTGCCCTAGGTCGCCTCAAAATGTCAAGCAATAGAGGGAATAGAGCAAAGGGAGCAAACTCTGGCCACAATGAGGTAATTCATTGTCAATTTATAGATTTGTAAATGTTTCCATTGTTTCTTTGATTTTTAGTTTTTAGTTTTTTATTTCTAAATTTAAAAGAAGAAATATATATATAGGGACATGAGACTGACAAAGATAAAGAGGCATTGGCTTCTATATTGGGGGTAGAGGCAGTGAACAAATTGGATGGTGTGGACTTGACAATGCTTGCCAAATACATAGAAAAACAATCTAGTAAAGCCCCTGAAACATTGCAACCAAATCAATAGTGTCAAAGGGAATCAACTGATTCCCCAACCAGTCATGGATCAGGCAAAAGATCCAGGAGGAAATCAATAATAGCAACCTCTAAGAATGTGGAATAGGGAGCAAAGGCTTCCAATGTCCCAACCGCTCCTAGGACACAGACTTCTTTGACCACCATGCAAGGCCACCTAACCCTTCTGACTCATCAAAAGATCTAGATTCAAGTATGCATACACTTACCATAAGAACTTCCGATGGACGGAATTAGATTTACTCTAATATAGCATTTTCAACGATTCTAATTCATTTAAGGTAATTGATTTTATTGTCTAGAACATACTTGTTTTGTGTCGTCATTTCACATCATTTCAGTTCATAGTGCATTATGTATTCAACTCTTTAATTTCCATCTTGTTGAATATATTTAAGTATAGTGTAAGGATGCGATATTGTTATATATTCCATAATATAGAATTCTGAAAATGACGGTGTTAAAATTCAATGTTATGATCTTGAATGCGAACATTAATACTAAGATAGAATAAAGACATGCACAATATTATTATACTTACCATTTTGGGTTTCTCAACATAATAATATGTATGCACATTTTACTTATAATATGATCATACATTTAGACAAAACTAAAAGAGAAATTTAAATAATTCCTTATTCACCTATTATCAAAATTTATTTATTTTAAAGCCTATTTAAGATTATATATATATATAATCTTGCTTTATTGCTTAAAATTAGATTAAAAAAAAAGAGATTAAAAAATTAAAGTAATTAAAAAAAGGCTTTATCATTATCTTATTTAGTTTTACTTAAATAAATAAATAAATTGAGTTGTTTTATGCTTTGAATATTTTTTTAAAAGGAAAGAAAAATTTAACGTGGAAAAGAGAGGAAAAATCTCCTCAAATTTCTCTTTAATCTCCACATTCTCTTGACTTAAAAAATAACAATACAAAATAAAGACAAAAAGGAGGAAGGTATGAGTTTAAGAAAAGAGGAATGTTTCTTTCTAAGATTTTCTTATGAATATGGAGGTTTTAAAGCTTGAAGAAGAAGGGATTTCTTGGGATGGAGAATGGGTTTTGTTTTCAGAAATTTCTTAATTTTCTGTAAGTTTCTTTACATAGAGGATTTTTGGAGGTAGGAGTTAATCTAGACTATGTTTTTATTGTAGTTTATGCTCTTTGTTTTATACTTATAGATTTCTTTATATTTTTTGCTTTTTAGAAGTTCGAGGTTTCACATTTAAGGGATCGTTTTTACATACTACCGCTCAAGAAAAATGAATATTGCAATAAATTAACAATAAGGAGTTCATTTGGTTTAGATATTCAACAAGAGTTCTTATTTTGAAAAGTTCTTTCTCTGCATTGCATTAGCTTATCGATTCCCTCGTCCAGTTGGGAGAAGAAGTGTGATTTGTCTGAGTAATAAATTTAAATTATGTTTCAATAAATGAAATTTTATATATATATATATATATATATATATAATTATTTGGGATTTGTATGAGTATTATGCTCTTTTTGTTCTTTAATGGTTGCAACTGTCAAGTCATTTGAAAACAGAATGTATTTGATTGTAGATTATAATTTTTTTTGGGTAATTTGAATCTTCAGAACAAAAGTGGAGTAGATCTCCTTGGTTCCTTTACTTTTAATTTCTTTCCTTTACTATATTATGAGATGTCGTGTCCTTGAGGTTTTTTGACAGCCAATAATACACCATTTATTATTTTACTTGAAAGTTTCCAAATCCTTTTCAACAAATCCATTTTGTGCCTATCCTATCATTTTGGACACACCAAAGGATGGGGAATCTAGATTTATGCCTGCCGTTCTTTTCTTCTTGAATTCCAAAAGCCTTCACAGCAAATCCATTTTTTGCTTATCCTGAAATCATTGCATTTTATGAGATGAAATCTCTTTGAGACATTCTGCCAAACATTGCACATGTTTTACCTGTGTTTCCTTTTTATGTTTGCATGCGTATCTGTCATAATGGCATTTGAAATTGATAAACGTATAGTGCAGGTCGTGGATATATTTATACTCGCCCAATAAATATTTTTTTAGGTTGAAAGCCTTCTCTTAGTGAGTAGCACTACCTCAAATATATAAACAAATGATCCAGATTAAAAAGACTACTATAGAATACATCTCAACCATTCATTTAACTTATTATTTTAACTTATTTTTATTTATTCTCAAAGTTTACAGTATTTTTCTTTTCAACGTGTAAGGTGCAGATTCATTCTAACTTGGTGTGCATTCGAAGGAGACAATATATTTCTGATATTATAACAGCTGGAAGATTTAGTAATAAATTGATATTATTGCAGCTGGAATGTCTTAACTTCAAGAAAGAAAACACATAACTGGTCAAAGCCTTGCCGCTTCTGCTGAAGATTGCAACTGAAGCCTAGGTCTGCGATACAATCCTTCGAGCTTCACCTCTGGTGAACAAGCAAACGGGAATGAACATAAAAAACCAGATTGGAAAATATGAGCTAGGAAGGACTCTAGGGGAGGGGAATTTCACCAAGGTTAAATTAGCCATTAACATGGAAACAGGGCAGAGCTATGCCGTGAAAATCTTGGACAAGGAGAAGGTTTTCCAATACAAAATCGTCAGTCGTGTAAGGAAATGCACAATAGAAAAGGTTTTGGTTTGAAACAATTGAAATCTTTTTATATACTAAGCCTGTGTGATTTATTCTCTGTGTAGATTAAATGGGAAATATGCACGCTGAAGCTCATTAAGCGTCCTAATGTCAGGAGATTATACGAGGTATATGCTTGCGCAGGCATTGTGATGAGAAATTTTGAAGGCAGCTTTTAACAGATGTTTGATATGATATCTGATGTCACTGATAGGTTTTGGCGAGCAAGAAGAAGATATACCGACGACGTCATTGCAAATTATGTGAACAAGATTATTTTGGTCGTAGTCCTTTTCATCTGAGCCTCAGCTCTTTGTTATGCTAGACAAATCCTCGCACCTTGGCTATATTTATTTTCACTGATCTTTACACTTTAGAAAATTATTTTGTCATTCACAATCTTGCAAGAGTCGATCCTGCAAGTCCCTCCATTAATTTGGACCCTGAATTTAAGAACAAGCCGGTGTTGTTAAAAGAGGCACACTGCATACTATACATCTCATTTTATAAAGTCAATAGCATGGTCTAGACCTCCAAATGTGCTTTTTAAGAACTGAAAATGAAACTCGATCCCTTGTTATCATTGCAGGTCTGACACAATGTCCATGTTTCAAAACAATGGAACCGTTTACATCTCACAATAATTTGTCTTGTAACAATCTTGGAGATAAACTTTGCAGTGTGGCAGTCTTGACAATTGTAATAGTTGTTCGAGGGGGCGTGTTTAACAATCCAAATGTAATTGCCTACTTTTCACTATGGTGGAAGAGGAATAATTCTTTTTCCTTCCTCCAGACCAAATCATTCAACGCACGTTCTGAATCTGGAAAATACCCTGCTGTCCTCATGTCATTCCTCCAACATTGCATAGATCTCCTCTGTCTGTGGGTGTGATCTGTCTCCTCAAAAAGAGTTATAAATGCTCAATGTGAAAATTCTATTGCAGCTACTGATTATTAATTTCCTATCTTATATAGATTATTTGACTGCCAAAAATTAATTCACAGCAAATATTGAAAAAATAATACAGCTGCAACTTCACAAATAATCGCGGAGATAAAAAAAATACAAAATAATGAACACAATATTTTTGGACAAATTGTCTCTGGAAAAACCCCGAAGGGAAAACCAGTCAGCACATAATAATTTTATTCAACTGCAGTAAATTAAGAGATACAAAACTGCTTGCCTCTTACTGGCAGAGCTTCGGCAATTTTCTTTCCAGTAATTTTCCTTCCCTCAATTGCTCCTGCTAAAATTCCACTGCTACTGTCTCCAATGCTATCACTGTGCCCTTGCTCTCACTGCAAATCTATTTGCTATTACTACAAATTTATTTATTTTCTATCGCTGCAAATGTTTCTTGAATCTGTCCTCTCCAAATGCCCATTGATCCTATTTTATAATCCTCTCATTGAAAACCAATGGCCATGATTTAATCTCAATCAATGGCTAAGATTAATTAGACTCTAACAAACCCTAATATCTAGAAGTCTCTCGAGAAATCAATTTTCTAGGTATCGAGATAATTATTCCAGTTGTGTTTCTAGCCTTGTAATCATCACCCGAACTAGAACACCTGTCCGAACTACTTTCAAATTAACACTCCTTAGCGAGGAAGGTGTTCTGCATAACACCCAACTTATCTCTGAAGAAGATGAATTTTTCCTTCCCCAATGCCTTTGTCAAAATGTCTTCTACCTACTGATCTATAGGTATATATTGTAGCTAAACAATCCTCCATTGTACACAATCCCTAATGAAATGATACCTGATGTCTATATGCTTAGACCTATCATGAAACACTGGATTCTCAGATAATCTGATGCAACTCTGATTATCACAGTGTATCACCGTAGTCTCAACCCTCTGACCAAACAAGGCTACCAGCAACTTCTGAAGCCATATAGCCTCACACGTTGTCATGCTAGCTACTATGTATTCTGCTTCTGCAGAACTCAGAGCCATGGACTTTTGATTCCTGTTGTACCAAGAGACAACTCTTGATCCCAAACTAAAGCAGCACCCTAAAGTGCTTTTCCTGTCCACTGTACTACCTGCCCAATCTACATCAGTATAGCCTATTAACTTGATACCATCACCTCGAGCATATCTGATCCCATACTCAATTGTACCACGCAAATACCGCAACACATGTTTTGCCATTGTCCAATGCACTCTTTTCGACTCAACCATGAACTGACTAAGAGTTTACTGCAAAGGATATATCTGGCCTAGTGTTGACCAAATACATGAGAGATCCAATCAGCTTCCTGTATAAGGTGGGGTCTACATCCTTTTCCTTGGATGAGTCTACCTTCTTCCAATTCATGATCATAGGTGTAGACATGGCTCTACAATCCTGCATCTCAAACCTCTTCAAGATTTCAATGCAGTATTTCCCTTGTCCAAGGAAAATCTCTCCATCTGTCTGCCACACTTTCATGCCTAGAAAGTAGTGCATAAGCCCCAAATCCTTCATCTCAAACTCTGCTGCAAGGTCCCTCTTGCACTCCTCTATGAGCCCCAGTGAACCTATTAAAAACAAGTCATCCACATATAGAACAAGAATGAGAACTTCACCCCCAACCACCAAGTAGTAGAGGTTAGCATCCGCCTCACTCTTCACAAAGCCTATTCCCTGCAAGTATCTATCAATGCACTCATACCATGCCCTGGGAGCCTACTTGAGTCCATACAAAGCTCTCTTCAATCTACACACGTGGGTTTCACTGTTGTGTGCTATAAAGCCCTCTGGTTGTTCTATGTATACCTCCTCTACTAATTCACCATTAAGAAATGTCGTCTTGACATCCATTTGATGGATCTGCCATCCCATATGTGTTGCAAGTGAGATTATGGCTCGTATAGAAGTATACCTGGCCACTGGAGCGATTGTCTCCTCATAGTCTATTCCCTCCTTCTGAGAGAACCCCTTGGCCATGAACCTTGCCTTGTATTTCTTGATGCTACCATCTGCATCGTGCTTAATCTTATAGATCCAGCATGATCCAACCACTGCCCTATCTGTCGGTCTAGGCACAACCTCCCACACATCGTTCTGCACTATTGAGGTATATTCCTCAACCATCATATCTTGCCAGACTTGTTGTTTTGCAGCCTCCTAATAGCTAGAAGGCTCACTATCTACCAACTGACTAACCAATACCACATAGTTATTATACCTGGCTGGTTGTTTCCACTATCTACTACTCGTCCTAGGAGCTCCCACAAACTCCTAAGTATCCCTATGTGTCTGTTGAACCTCATGGTTCCTCCTATCAACTATAGAGGATGAAATATCAAACTCCATATCTTCTTGATGCATCTCTTGGATTTGTTGTATCTGTTGCTCCATACTCTGCGAACTCTCAACACCTGAGCCTGTGCTTGTACTAGTAACTATACTCATGTTTCACTACCCCTGTTCTGGTTGAACAATCCTTGGAGCTTCTGTTGGCTTCTCATTCTGATCATCTGCTGGCAAATCTCGAGACCTCCTATATGCCTTGTCCTCCATGAATTTGACATCATGCCTAACTGTAATCCTCCTAGTCCCTGGAATAAATATCTGATATGCCTTTGAGGTCTCACTGTACCCCACAAAGTACCCTCTCTCTGTAGTCTGATCTAACTTGGATCGTGTAGGCCCTGGAATGTGACAAAACACCAAACTCCCAAATATCCTGAAGTGACTGACATTTGGCTTCTTCCCTAAGAATGTCTCCTCTGGTGTCATCTTGCCCAATGCCTTATGTGGAACCTTGTTCTGTATGTATATTGTTGTACTGCATGCCTCTGCCCATAAGTAACGTGGCATATCTTGGTCATACAACATAGCCCTTGTTGCCTCCGATATAGAACGATTCTTCCTCTCAGCAACCCCATTCTACTGCGGGTTGTAAGGAACACTCCACTCTCTCTTGATTCCTTCCCTGGTACAGAACTCCTGGAACTCTTTCTCTTTGTACTCGCCTCCATTGTCTGACCGAAGAACCTTTACCTTCCTACCTGTTGAATTCTCCACAAGAGGTTTGAACTCCTGGAAGTGTTTAAAGACCTCATCCTTGGTCTTCAAGAAGTATATCCAGGTCTTCCTAGAGAAATCATCAATAAAAGTAAAAAAGTACTTGTATCCTCTAAGAGACTTCATTGACATTGGTCCACATATATCTGAATGTACTAGATCAAGAACCCGCTTGGATCTGGTGTCACTCTTGGAAAAGTTGCTTTCACAAACTTCCCCAACACACATCCCTTACATACACCATCATGCTCTGTGCTCACCTCTGGAACACCTGTCACTATCTCATGAAGCAATTTAAGTGCTTCATGATGTATATGGCCCATCCTCCTATGCCATAGCTCTCCTTGATCTCTAGGATTACTGCTGCTCACTAGTGCCTTAGGAGTATCAAACTACAACCTATAAAGTCAGCCGCTCCTAACTCCACTAGCTATGGGTGATTTCCAATCCTTATGCTTGATTAAAACATGCGCCCCTCTAAAGAGTACATTGTAGCCTTTATCCTGAAGGACAGATACAGAAATTAGATTCATGCCTAAGCCTGGCACATGCAACACATCATAAATGGAAATAGGCTTGCCATTCTCCCTCTGAAATAGAACAGTCCCTCTCCCAACTGGATTGCACTTGGACTTGTTCCCCATCTGAATCTAGAATTTGATGTCCTCCTCCTTGTAGCTAGAGAAGTACTCCCTAACTCCTGTCATATGAAATGATGCCCCACTGTCTATATACCAAACACCCTGTGAGGTTGAGCTAGTCAGGCAAGCTATGAGTGCAAACTCATCCTCCATTCTACTAGAAAGCTCATCTACACTCGCTGAAGTTGCCATCTACTTCTTGCCTTTCTTTTCATTTTTCTTCCTTTGTGGGCAATCACTGACATAGTGGCCGAACTCGTGACAGCCATAGCATTTGATCTTAGACAAGTCCTTCTTCTTCTCACTTTTTGGATTTGATCCTTTGCCAGACCCCTTCTTCGCTTTCCCTTTTCCTACTACAGAAACATTTTCCTGTTCCACCTCATTTTTCTGACTATTACTGCTAGTTCCACTGACAAGACTTAGTCTAAGCTCCTCCTGATTGAAGTCACTCCATAGTCGATCCCAACTCAGTAAGGTGTCCCGTCCATTAATAACTTGAACAAAGACATCCCACTGCTTAGTAAACCCATTTAGGGCTATTCGTACTAGCTCGTCATCATTTGGTTTGTCTCCAACAACTGCCAACTCATCCTTAACAAGTCTAAGCCTAGTGAGGTAACTTGTAATGTCTTCTCCCTTGTTCATCTGGGTATTCCTCAACTTTTCTCTAAGAATCAGCTTCCGGTTAATGGTAGCATTCTGGTACAGATTTAGAATGGCGTCCCACATCGTCTTCGCTGTATCTAACTCTGCAATATGCGGAACAATATGATCCTTAACACCGTCAAGAATCAGCCTCCTTGCATTAGCATCTTCCTTCTTATATGCTAAGAGCTGTGTTGCATCTGTAGGTATAGGTACAACGGTGGTCACATATTCCTTGATACCATTCTCTTCTAGCAATAAAGAAATTCTGGCTTTCTAGACACCAAAATATGAGGCTCCATCCAATCTGTCCTGATCTCTTAAACCTGCTGAAGCCATCTCAGAAGAAAAATAATAATAATTTTGAAGAGGTCAAACTGGGTTTTATAAACCCTAGATTTTTTATTTATTATTATTTTTCTTTCTACCTATGGCTGTACTAAGCCTTTTCTACCCTCAGATCTGCTCTGATACCATGTGAAAATTCTATTGCAGCTACTGATTATTAATTTCCTATCTTATATAGATTATTTGACTGCCAAAAATTAATTCACAACAAATATTGAAAAAATAATACAACTGCAACTTCACAAATAATCGTGGAGATAAAAAAAATAAAATATGCAAAATAATGAACACAATATTTTTGGACAAATTGTCCCTGGAAAAACCCCAAAGGGAAAACCAGTCAGCACATAAGAATTTTATTCAACTGCAGTAAATTAAGAGATACAAAACTGCTTGCCTCTTACTGGCAGAGCTCTGGCAATTTTCCTTCCCTCAATTGCTCCTGCTGAAATTCCACTGCTACTATCTCCAATGCTATCATTGCACCCTTGCTCTCACTACAAATCTATTTGCTATTACTGCAAATTTATTTATTTGCTATCACTGCAAATGTTTCTCGGATATGTCCTCTCCAAATGCCCATTGATCCTCTTTTATAATCCTCTCAGTGAAAACCAATGGCCATGATTTAATCTCAATCAATGGCTAAGATTAATTAGACTCTAACAAACCCTAATATCTAGAAGTCTCTCGAGAAATCAATTTTCTAGGTGTGGAGATAACTATTCTAGTTGTGTTTCTAGCCTCGTAATCATCACCCGAGACCTGAACACCTGTCCGAACTACTTTAAAATTAACACTCAAAAAGGAGAGCTGCCATAAATGCTCCTACTTCTATCTTCATCTCTGATCTACAGACACCAAGTAAACACATCCATAAAACTACCACTGGTTCAATTGGCATTTTGATGATAAAGTTTAGAGTTTCCTTAAGATAGCCAACACACCCAAGAAGGTTAACCATGCACACATAATGATCAATTGTAGGTGTAATGTACTAAGAGTTAATAGTGTCATTAAAGTATTTACAGCCCTCATCTACTAAGTTTGCATGACTGCATGCAAATAAAACACAAGTAAAGCTTACATGGTTAGGGTATGTTCCAGAGTGCTTCATTAGTTCGAAGAGTTTGAGAACATCCTCGCAAAAGCCATTTTGTGCATATGCTGTAGTCATTGCATTCCATGAGACCACATCTCGTTGAGACATTCTGTTAAACAAGTCATGTGCCTTCCGCATGCTTTCACATTTTGGCATAGGCTGGGACGATGTTGGCAAAGGTTGAGGAGTTTGGCTTTACACCTGCTAGTTACATTTTCTTGAAAGTTTCCAATGCCTCTTCAACAAACCCATTTTGCGCATATCCTACAATCATTGCAGTCCATGAGACCACATCTCATTGAGACATTTTGTCAAACAACTTATACACCTTATGAAGGTTTCCACATTTTGCATACAAGTCTATACGCCTTATGAAGGTTTCCACATTTTGCTTACAAGTCTATCAGGGAATTCCCAACTACAACATCTGACAAAAATATGGTTTGAATTATGCTTTGATGAATGTCCACACCCTGTTCCAAAGTTCTCATTTTGGCATAGGCTGGGAGGATGCTGACAAAGATTGTGGAGTTTGGCTTTAGTCCTGCCAGTTGCATTTGTTTAATAGTTTCTAAGGCCTCGTCAACCAACCCATTTTGTGCATATCCTACAACCATGACATTCCACGAAACCACATTTCTTTGAAAAGCCTTATAGCATCATCATGAACACCATTTTGTGTATATCCTACAATCATGACATTCCATGAGGCCACATTTCTTTGAGGCATCTCTTTAAAAAGTCTTGAAGTCTCGCTAAGAACACCACTTTGTGCAAATCCCACAATCATTACATTCCATGAGACCACATTTTTCTGGGGCATTTCATTGAAAAACCTTAAAGCCTCATCAAGAATGCCATTTTGTGCATGTCTTGCAATCATAGAATTCAATGAAATCAAATTTATTTGAGGTATTTTGTCAAAGAGTTCACGTGCTTTGTGGATACTTTCACATTTATCATGC
Organism: Cunninghamia lanceolata; assembly: GCA_027924645.1. Classification (NCBI taxonomy): domain Eukaryota; kingdom Viridiplantae; phylum Streptophyta; class Pinopsida; order Cupressales; family Cupressaceae; genus Cunninghamia; species Cunninghamia lanceolata. The sequence continues at coordinate 230,095 of BSBN01000542.1, forward strand.
AGATCTACCAAGGCACTTGCAACAAGTACATCTAATAAAAATCCCCTTTCCATTATGCTTTGATGGATGTCTACCCAGTGGCCAAGCTTTTATTTTGGCATAGGTCACGAGGATGTTGGAAAAGATGAATTGATTGAGTTGGGTAGCCATTCCCTGCAAGGAACTCTCATGCTCTCATACGCTCTCATAAAATTCCTGTATGCCTTCACATTACAATTCTATTGACCCTAATTTTTAGCTTTTACAACCACGATTCTCAATAGACACTACTAGATCACACAATCTATTACAAGTTTTTCCAGGGTTTTAAAATGAAGCCAGACAAGATTAAGTAGTGTAAGATGAAACATACTATTGAATTGATTTTAGGACTATTGCTTCTGTAATCCTTTCCATATCATCATTTATTCCTAGATAATAAAGAGATAAAAAAACACAACTTTTAGATAGAGAATAAAATAAACATAAAGTTATAAAATAACCATTTAATAAGATGCTTGCCCTAATATGGGCCTTGAAATCCCAAACAACATCTAGTCATATTACTAATTGTATTTTCCCCATATTCATATTACTAGATGTTGTTTGGGATGTGCAATCACATTTAAAATCAAAATGGATTGTCACTATTTTTAGATCTTGGAAAGATCAACATCTAGATTGGACAAACTATTATCAATGTTACATTTGTGAGGAACTCTCACGCTCTCATTAAATTCATGTATGCCTTCACATTATAATTCTATTGACCCTAATCTTCATCTTTTACAACCAAGGTTTTTCTAGGTTTTTAAAATGAAGCCAAAAAAGATTTACAGTTAACAAATCTCCTACTCACAAGAAGTATATAGGCTAATGGAGCTCTACCCTATGCCCTTACTTGCAACTTATCCATAGAACTACTCATGTAATAGAGCAACAATCTATGTCCCCAAATGTGGGGAGACATATACAGGCATCTTAATAATAATCTTAGATCTCTATCATTTTGATGCACATTGTTCTATTCTAGGTAAAATGTCTCATACTTCTTACCATGGCAACATTGTACTAGTCACCTCCCTTTGTGTAGATAGATGTCTTCTCATGAAGTTGCCCCCTCTCAAGAAGGTATATAAAGGTATGTTGGTAGAAAGAGAGAAACACTTAAGTTAACATACTAGTACAATGGAGCAGCCTACATACTTCTTGTGAGTAGGAGATGCTAATTGCAAATCTTGTTTGGCTTCATTTTAAAAACCTGGAAAAACCTGTAATTGATTGTGTCAGGACATCTTGCTGAAATATGACACCCAATTCTCTTCAAATGGAACTCTTGTAAAATATCTAATATGGAGCTCAACAGTTGATTAGGAACAAAATGAAAGTCACATCTTTTTTTAGATGAGTAGTGAGAGTCCATAAAAGGTATGCCTCTTTACAATATGCTGAGTAAACATATACCTATATAAAAATATTTCCTCCAATTAAATTATTAGATTACCCCCCAAAAAAATATTGTTGAGACATATCTAAACATAGCATATAATTCAAACTTTTTAACTTTTTATGTACCTGTTTGTTTCATATAGACTATTAGAATACCTTGTCGAGAATTTACACAAAGCAAATCATAATCTAAGCAAATATTTGTGTTCCAAGCAGTTTTCATTTTGTGTGGCATGATATATTGGTGGTTGTTTACAAGAAGTGCACAAGATTCATGTATATACAAAAACAACATCTGAGCTAGAGCAAGTTGTTCAAACACACAAGAGATATGTGGCATCTCATCTATGATACTAAGGAGCTATTAGGATACATTATACATGTTTTTAAAACTACTTAGCTACCCAACACCTAAGAATAAAAAGTGAGTTTGTTTAAAGTAAACCTTTTTTGCAGGCTAATTAAATTGATGGACATAGAAATGAATTGGCTTAAGGAACAAGGCAAGATTGGGCTTCAAAATATCATTATCTAGATGCTCCATGTAAAAACATTTTAAGTGAGTGGAGAAAGCACAAGGAGGCTACTACAATTTCTATAAATAAAGTGTATAAGTCAAACTAAAAATTAAAATTGAATTATATAATAATATTGTTAATTGGATCTTCAAGCGCTTTGATTGATTTACATGTGGTCATGATGCTATTTGCAATGCATTTTTTCTTGGAGTTTAAATTTGGTATAGCCTTTGTGTAGTGTGGTATTTGGTTAAGTTGTATTTTAAATTTAATATGTATGTTTGTGGCTTGGCCTCCACCCTCTCCACCTCAAATTTAGAATATTTTGGGAGCACCTTATTTATCTCCAATTTGCTATGGACATGCTTCATGCATATCTTTTCATATATTTGGAGCAAAGACATTTTCGATATGATGGAATATTTTTTCTCTTTCTTCTCCTCATATTACCATGGAACACCCAATGCCTTAATATGGAACATTTTGATTTGGGTAAAATAACCATGCTTATCAACTAAATTACCTAAACCATTTCCCAATATTTAGAAAATAAGTCATATGAAGATTTGGTCAACATCCTATACATTTGATTTATAGTAAAATCCAATTTGAATTCCCCAAGAAACACATTAAGTGTTGATATTGCATAAAATATGACACCCAACTCTAAGTTCAAATCCCCAACAAACATGATAAGAGTTGAAATTGGAGTGAATTACAACATCTAGCTCTCATTGAAATTGGAGGTAAATATTCACATACATAAAGAACACAGTTGATGAAGCACTCCAGGAATTATGTAGAAGAGCTATAAATTATGATAGGTATGTAGGTTTTATTTATTGGTTACTAATAAATGGAGTTGTGTAGAAGAGAATATTTGAATTGCTGGATAATGGGAGATTTGACATAGATCTCAAGGGAGATCTTGCGTGAGAGAGTGGCCTACAAAAATAGATTTTATTACTTCAGACGTTGCACACACAGTCAGTGTCCAATTTTTAGTCAGCGTCCAATTTTTTGTCAACTATCTACTTTCTGCAATAAATTTTGGAGATTAATTATATTCTAAAGGGGATTAAATAATAGCGTGAATGGAATTTTGTAGGTTATGTGGACTAATAGTTTTAAGCTAACGAAGCTCATAGAATATGCATGGGATTGGTTTAAATTATTGACATGAGGTTTCCTTTTTAATGGGAGAAGTATTTCATGTTGTAATGGTAGAAGAAAATTATCTACAGTTACATTTATTTTTATAATATTAAAATTTTAATTAGGTTATTTGGCCAAGCAACCCTGTTTCGCATGCTTTATATTTATAAAAATAGATGTAAAGTAATGATAACTTAAAACATATAAATATTTACTTGATAAGGAATTGACATGATAATAATTTTACCCAATTATGTTTGTAAAAAGAAATTTACTAATATAAGTGAAAGAAGATAATAGTTAATGTGATGAAATTTCAATAAGAATTGATAAAATAATTTAGTGGATTAAATAACTTATAAATTAATAAATAATAAAAAATATCTAACAAATTCTATAACTTCTTCATAAAGTTTTCAGCCAAAATAGACTTCAAAAATAAACCTCCAAGATATTTTTCAAATTTTAGAAGAGGAAAACATATTTTCCTTAACATTTTCTAGTTTTTCTTTAAAAAAAATAGTGCTATTTTAGTAGAAAATTCTCAACTGTGTTGATGCAAAGTTCCATACTTCACCCCTGCTACCAAAGATGGAAAGCACATGGACATGAACCATTACTTGGTACTCAACACACTGTCAAACTGAGAAAGACGGGTATTAAATTTAAAAATGATGGTGAAAGCAAGGGCAAGCTTGTTTAGATTTCCAGTCACTGTCTACACACTGTATGTGGCCTAGATTGCACATCTTTTAAGCTTTGGACGCTTCTCTGCCATGGATAATGTGTGTGACAGCTCTATTACTCACATTATTTAAAAACAATATAAAATCCAACAAAATTAGCAGCGCTTTAATAATTCTACAGTAGACGTCGTTAAAAGATTGTGTGCAGAGCTCAAGTGAATTTGACTTATATTTGCAGTTTTTGTTGTTCTTTCTACCATTTTACTAGCCAAAGAAGAACCAGAAGGGTACTCTACAATAGAGACTGCAATAGCTTAAAGTACTATGCTCATCACATTCAGATTAAGGAATTCATCTGCTATGACTGTAATATATTATTATTTTCAATTTGGACCTTAGAAATACCACCTAGCTTGTACAGCTGAAGTTATAGTGTAGTACTTCATTAAATTTTCTTATATTGTTTGCAGTGAGTGTGGAAGAAAACATGAGGAGCTCTCTTGGCATTTCCCTAATAAAATATAATTATGATTTATAACAACCTTGATAAAAACATGAGGAGCTCTCTTGGCTAATCTTTATCACCGGGATCCTCCCACAAACTGGAGGAGAGAGCTCATTGACTTCTGTCTCAAAAACAGAGTGAGGCCGATTCACTTCTAGTGGAGTTTTTGGAGAGACTTCACAGGCAACCAGGGCTTCGTTGAAACCAGGTCAATTTTCTTCAAGTCTTTTCTGCCTCAAGATAGATTGGAGGTCTTTCAACGAGGGCTCTTCGAAACCAATATTGAAGAGATAAGCATGGTAGTCGCATCCAAACATGAGTTGAGGAAAATTTGTCTTCCAGAGGACTAAAGGAAAGAAACCACTTGTCTTTTAGAGGTTCAAATGAAGGAAACCGCGTTTTCAAGCTCAGGAGGTATAATCATCCCAAACCTATGGACCATATTTTAGAAGCACATCTGTCTTTTGGAGAATAAGATAAAATAAGAAAGAAGTCCTAGAATAAGATAAAATAATAAAATGTTTAAAACCCTTCTATATTTCAATTTAAGGAAAGAAATGAGGTTGTTCCTAAAAAATATTAGAGAGGAGATAAAAAAAATGTGTGGTTTTTATATAGTTGAGGATGTTTGTTATTGTGTTGTTTTAGATTACATCAAATTAAGAGTTCATATTAGGAATTTGTTATTGCGTTGCTTTAGATTGCATCTAATCAAGAGTTGATATTAGCAATTTCCATCAAGGTTTTTGCTCACTACCATTGTGTTATCAAGATGATTATGTGTACAATCTTTGTCCTTTTGGCATGGCAACATCCATACGACTACGGTAGTGTCTTGTATGTTTAAGGATAGCCGCAATTACAACTCCAAAGGGGGCTTGTCCTAAGGTGGTTGAACACCAAAAATCCTTCAATAACATTCAAGACCCATCGATTTGAAAAGATTTTGATAATGGATTGCCTGATGAAATGTTTCGTGTTTGATGTGGGTGTGTTGTTATATCTAGAGTTATGCAGTATTAGGAAATTGATTGTAAAGAGTGTACTTAGCTTTTGACTAAGGAGAGACTACAGATGTTGATATCTTGATGAATCAATTTGTCATACTCTAGGATCTTGTTATGCTTGTCCTCAAATTTAGTGCAAACTTAGAAATCTGCACAAATCAATTATGTGCTTGGGGGTCAACTAGACATACTTGGATATTGAGACTTTGAGACAAGCCACAATTTGGCTAAAACTAGAATTGCTCCTTCCTTGGTGGACAATGTTGTTGCATTCATTTACTAAAATTGTTCAACACCAAAAACCACTATGCTAAATTTATCTCTCTCTAACAAAATTGCGCTCTCATAAAAAATTATCAGTGTGCGTCATTTGCACAAACACATAAGTTCCACAATAAAAAACTTGATAATATGTTTGACTGCATGAAAAGATCCATAGGTTCAATGGGCATCCTGATAATTTTTTTGTTAAGAGCACAATTTTATTAGAGTTAGATAAATTTGGTACAAGTTTTTGGTGTTGAACAGTTGTAGTCAATGAATTCAACAACATTGTCCACCAAGGAGGGGGCAATTGTAGTGGCAACCCAATTGTGGCTTGTGGCAAAGTCTCGATGGCCAAGCATGTCTAGTTGATCCCTAGGCATAAAATCAACCTGTACAAATTTCCAAGTTTGAATTGAATTTGAGAACAAGCATTACAAGATCCTAGTTTTTGACGAATTGATTCATCAAGGTATCAACATTCATACCCTCTCCTCAGTCAAGAGATAAGTACACTCTTAAAATCAATTTCCTAAAATAACATTATTTTACATGCTTTATCATTCCCAATTGTTATTGATTTAATCTAGTTTAATTTCTGTCTAATCGTATGCATTTATTTAATTAACCTAGATTAACCCTGAGGAAATAGTATTTTCCTTTAAACACATTTAATTAGTAGTAATAATCAACACCAAGAACTTTGAAGTGACAAGTAATAGTGCTATAGTATTAAAATACATAGTCTTTGAATGCCCTAATGCACCTACTAGAAGAATCAATATTACTTTAGGACTATTCATTGTTGTAGATAATATCATGTGAGTCAAACTTGACAAAAAGCCAATAAGATAAAGAGTAATAATAGCATAAACCAAGAGATTAAAAATCACATTGGAGCTATGAAAATCCTTCGAGGACATTATTTGAACTCTGAAAAGATAGAGATGATCGAAAATGTTTTACTTCGATACTTTAATATCAAATCATCATGAATTCACCCAACAACATATCTATGAAATGAAATCTTAAATACAAGAATTATGACAAGTACATAGAAAAAATATATTCATTCAAATGGTTTTATATCATTTATTATGCATTTCTTCTAAATATAGTAATATTGAACAAGTTTGAAAATTATCATATCATTCCATAGAGTACAAACACTAATACGTTTCGGTGTCATCTACTAACTCAAAAGTAACAATTACATTGGGGGCTTTGGATCCCATCAATTCTAGTATGGGACCCAACTCTATTCTCTAAATTATAACTACAAGATCAGACAAAATTTCTCTTCCATTCAAGTGTAGATGAGGTCGATGTTGGCCAAAGTTGATGGTTACAGCTTTACAACCGCCATTTGCATTTACTTAAAAGAGATCCTAAGACCTTTTTAAATAGATCCATAGCTTGTCATTGCGGCATTCCATGAGGCCACTGTCCTTTGAAACATTCTATCAAATAGTTCACACACACCTTGTGTGTGCTTCTAAACTTTGCATACGCATTGAAAGCAGAGAAATTGCATCATCTGACGAAATTCCTCTATCCTCCAAGCTTTGATGGATGCCTATACCTTGTAATCGTGACATTCTTTGATACTCATAATTTTTTGAGGTGTTTTGACAAACAGTTCACAAAGCAAGAAATTCTAATTATCCTTTATCCATAACAATTAAGGGTTAGCAAATATTTAAGAGGATAATGGATTTTTTCAGAGTAAATCCTCATATGCATGCAAAGAAGTTCAAGAATGTTAAAAATACAATTTGTGTGAAACTTAAATAAAGAATTTTAGCATTAAAAGGGCGCAATATTATCATGAAGACCTTCTATTGTGATTAGCAATAGAGTAAACTACTAATACTATATATAATATTTCCAGGTTTGTTAGAGTCCATTTCCTCTAAACTTTGATGTCGTTTAATAGCTAATTTCATTTGTGTAAAGTGAGTGATTGCTTTTGGTTGTAGCTGCGTAGATGGAAAAAAAAACTTACATAGTTATAATAAGAAGTATGCAATTATATTATTATGGAGGAAATATTGTCTTTAATTTGCCTAATGTTAATACAAAATTTATTTCAATGTTTTAATAGTAACTTTTGGCACTTTTTATATTATTATGATGCCTCACAACAAAGAAAACAAATAGACCTCTTTTCAATTCCTATAACTGTATCGTTGCACCTCCAGGTGCTATTTCTAGTTGGTAGACACAGCAGACAATATACCCTTCTGCACTCTGTTGGATCAAAAGCTAAATTTTGAGCCAAATTCAAACAATTTTTGAAGTCTGAGAATTGGTTGAATGGAAGAGGCAGGGGATTTGAAATTCACTTATCAATAGGCTGATTATTTTACAAACCCATTGAGATATCCAAAAATGGCTAGGCAGAAGACAACAGTTCCAAGGAAGAGAACTGGTACTATTGTTGCTTCCACTTTTACTGTTGAATCTTTTAGTACTGGTGCAAGGGGCACTTGACATGCATCTAGAAGGTAGTCTGGTGAGGGTCCACATGTAATTGTAGCAATAGAGACTGTGAGGAAGCCTTACTAGTTTAAACTAGGAACTGTTGCTCTTAGAGAGATCAGATGTGATTAGATGAACTTTGAGCTACTTATCCCAGCTCTTCCATTTGCAAGGACTGTGAGAGAGCTGACTGCACATTAAACATTAGCCGGTTACTTAACCTTTTGCTCTGGGGATTTCTCACCATTGGTTCTTTCTTTTCTTCCTTGTCGGTAGCAAGTGTGGCCTTAGGCATTGCCAATCACCACCACCTAGGCAAGATGTTAGTAGACAGGAGCGATGGGAAGAACTGTCTTTTATAGGTGAGCTAGAAAAATTATGGGAGTTGGCAATAGATATCTAAAATAGACATGTTAAAATCGAAATGCGATATGATCATATATGCTAGCGACTAATTCAATCAAAGACTTTATTTTGCTAGCTACTAGTTCGATTAAAGAGTTTATTTTATCTTACTTTGCAAAGATATTTTGGCCAGCTACTAGGAAGAAGTTGGTTTAATCTTTAATGAATGTTTATTTCACTTTTAACTATGAGCCTTTTTAGCTGAATAATGAATGTTTATTTCACTTTAACTATGAGCCTTTTTAGTTGAATAAGAGCTTGCCTTATGATTGATTTAAGGAAAATAGTTTATAAGTTTTTTATTTAGATATTTTGTGGAGATTTTTTATCGTAACCTATTCAATGTCAACACATCTTATTTAAGATGTGCATGGAGTTGGTGTACTTGACAACAATTTGACATTAAATCCTATCCATCAATTTTTAGAATTTTATGATCAATATTTTTTAAAATAGTTATGGTGGTGAAAAGTCAAATGCCTCACCCATATAACAATGATAATAGTGTCTTTTAATAGATGATGTCTCATTTTAGTATGGCATAGATAATAGATTATGCCATTTGTGGGCATTGAAACCTTATGCATAAGTTTCCTTATCATTTTAAGAATATAGTCATATAATTGGAAGTTTCTTAATATTTTAATCTGCTTTACATTCTTAAAGGCATAGAATCTAATATAGAAAGTATATAAATATAGTTTATCATAGAATCTTATCTTAAGTTATAAGGGTGAGTTTCTTATCTTAAAAATCTCATATTAATTATAGAACACTTACTGATAGATAAATTAATAAGGTGAAATTTAAACTTAGAATCTATAGAAATTCTTTAATTAGAATTGATCGCTTTAGATCTTTTATATAGGAAATTAAAGAAAAGATTTTGTTTTAGATAGAATTCCTCTTATATTAATAGAAGTTTTTATCATAAAATATAACATTTGTATTAGTATTAATTCCTAAAAGGGATAAATGGTTTGATAATCACAACCATAGTATCTTGACGAGTTAAAGTAGCATTGTATTCATCTTGTTCTTAGAGAATTCATAGAATACATATGGAATACTAGATTTCATTGTTAATACTGATAAGTTTTCTTATCTTGTTTTGTTTTACATATGCTATTGTTTGAATTAGAACAAGGATCTTTATAATAGTAATAATACTTTTACAGATTTATGTTTCAGGTATATAAGTTTAAGTTTAGTTAATTGATAGGTTTTAGGGTTATGTTTACTCTAAATGCTAGTAATTCAATGTGTTAAAACAAGTACATGATTTGAATTTAGGACTATAATGGTTGATGAGTCTTGAGAATAATGCACCCTTAAGGATAGTAGTTTGTTAAATAAGGCAGGGGTGATATTTGATAATATACATATACATATATATATATATATATATATATAGGAATTGATGTAGCAATTTGTGTCTATGTAGAAGAAAATAATAAACCTACAAGAAACCCTAAGGATATGTTAAAGTCTAACCTTAAACTCCTATATATGGTGAAACTGAGAAATTGATACTTTAATTGGATTTTATTAAATAAATTTTAGATTTAATCAGTGCAATAGTAAAAAAAACTTATTATTATTATCTCCACTATAATGAGAGACCACAAGTCAACCCTAATAAGTTGTGCGTACATAGGCTGATGAGCCCCCGAGGCATTAGGTCAGCCCCTTAGGGCCTGTATGCATTGTACTTTATGCATTGATACCTATGATGTTCTAATGATCATGTGAGATTAACACTTATATCTTGTTGTGCAAGTTTATGAGGTTCCCTATAGGATACTAGTGCTAAGACGGTTGCGAATGGAAGCTTACTGTGATAATTGTTAATCACTTCATATGGAATGACTTTACATTGTTGTATTTATGTTCCTAATCCAAAGATGTATAGCGTAGTTGAAAGGTATATAAATGTTGTAGCTAACTTATGCATGATGTTATAGGAGTAAGTTGTATTCTCTACTTCTTCAAGAAAGAACAAATGTAATAGAGATATATGTATCATATAAAATGACTATTGAATTGTGTTATTTATAGTAAGAAATGTTTGATCCGTGTAATTTAATTTACGTAGGATCACACTATAATGTTATCAGATGTAAAAATTTGTTCATCGCACGTAAGATGATGTATGTCTCTTCAAAAAATTTGCACCTTGAATTTTACTGATGTTATTATTGAGTAAGCATTTGACAATGATATGCAAGATTCTCAAATCATGCTCATGTCAAAACAGCTTGGGCATGACACACCACGCCATGTTTTGCATCTTGCATTGGTAGCTACAATACCAAGATAGAATATGATGTGGTTTCAAGGGAAGTCCGAATGACAGATGCTGGAAAAATGTTTGTGAATAGGTTGAAGGAGTCATGCCTTCAATGGTTCAAAGACCATCTACATTTGCCATTCTCAAAGATACCCATGCACTTGCAAAAAGCAGTTATCCAAGACATGGAGACTGAATTTGGCACAGGTTGGTTTGTAAAGAAGATAAAGCTACGAATGTCTCAAAACTGCAAGAGATTTCAGTGAAACCAAACAAAGAAGATAAAAAAAACTCCCTCCCGAGCTTTAAGGCTCAAAAAAAGGCCAATTGAAGTAAGTTTGAAAGTATGGAAAGAGCTTGTAAAAGCATATGAGAAGTCCGATGCACGGAGGAAGTCCGGTGAGGAGAGTACGCAAGCATTTGAATTTGCTCATAAGATTATATCAAATTTATTAAATGATTTTTAAATTTTATTTGTGCATAGTTAAATTGAATTAGTATATGTTTTAGGATAAGGCCTCCAAGGCTAGGCTTGACAAACTTTGTGCCACGCATCACAATGACTAGAAAGTTTTACAGGCCTTGATCTGTATATTTGTAAGTATATTTAATAAGTTAAATGATATTTTTTTTATTTCCTAAGAAAAAGTAAATGATTGCATATTAATTAGTTTAACTAGTCCATGTGCCATGTTTTGACAGGAGGAGAAATATGGTCGGCATCCAAGCCAATTTGAAAAGGAAATGTTACAAAGCAAAAAGTGGACCAATTTTGTAATCTGGATGGAGAATGAGGTATCAATAGTTGACTTTCAATAACTTAGTTGGATATTGTTGTGTTAATATGTCAATTTGCATTTCTTGTGTTGAGTTGTTTATTGATGCGTAGGATGAGTTCTAAAGTGCTTCTCTGTTGGCCCTAGATCCCACTCAATTGTCCCATTATTTGCAATCATGGACATGTGCTCATGTCCTCCTAGTTACCTTATTGTAGTGTTGAGATTTGAACTTCAGTCACTCTCATTATGAATGCACCTTTTTACCTTTACAAAACAATCCTTGGACATTTTTCACAATAATTTTAATCCACAAAGCTAGACAACTGTAAGGGCAATCACTTATATACAAACATGACTTATGTGAATAGGCCACTAATGTATAGACAACAGATCCTTTATTGAATCATTAGGTGGTGATAGAACTTATGAAAATGAATCATTGATATCTTTATCAAAGGCACATCATTGAATATTTCAACAGTTGCAACAATGTAGGGCAATCCTCTATCTTGTGATCAACATTATAATAAGTATACATTGGAAACTTTGCGCAACTATGCGAGGTATGCCCAAGTTCTCCACACTAGTAGAAATAGATTCCTCTATTGCATACTCTACCATGGCCTCCTTGATTTCCTCCATGCTCCATATATTATGGCTCCTAATAGCACAACACCATCTATTGTGGTTGTGACTGGGGTTGCGTGGTTGTGTTTAATTTTGTTTTCCTCTTGCCTTGTGGAGGACTTGTACTACTTTGTAGGTGGTAATGTCATGAGTGGATGTGTGACAAACCTTGCACTAGTAATTGAAGGGAACATCCTTTCACTTTTGCAGTAGTGGACAATTTCATGAGTCTCATGGCATATGATGCAATTAGGTATGTGTTGAGTAAGAGGGAACTATGTGGCATTAATAGCTTGAGATCCCACCACTAGATAGTCTGTAGTTGTATGCCCCTTAGTGTGCCACTTTGTTCATCATAAACCACATTGATTAAGAGTTTCACTTGCAAGTTGTGCTATTTGCATGACCATTTTTCCATTTGTTCTTTTAGGCATGTAGTAGAATCATATGTTGGGGGCTCCCCTAATTCTTATAATCTCAACACAAATTTTAAGGCAGCTTTTTAATTAGGGAGAGTGAGCTAAACTAGTTCATGTTGGATATATGCAATTAGCCTACCAATAAATCATTCCTTCTAAATTTCAACATTTTATAGTTGGGTCAATCTTTAACACCAATTCCTTAGAATGTTGATCATACCTACAAACAATCTCTCCCAATTGTTGCCTTATTTCCTTTAATGCCACAATATTACGATGCACCATCTTAGGGCAATTGAAATTGGGAAGGAAATCTCTTAGTAGTTTACTATGATCATTCTTGGTGCCATTAGGATCATAATGAGTATACTAGTCCTGTGCTTGCTTATAAAAAGTGGTTGCAATTAACCTAATCTTGTGGTCCTTATCCACAACATTTTGTGTGTGCCATGCTATCTCATATGTTTAAGTTTGACGGGCTAATAATGAACAATGAACCTTTTTTTGCCTGCCTCCTTATGACTGGTCCCATTTTGGATTCCTTATGAAGTCAGGGTGATTTGGAGGAAGATTTAAGTTCACTTCAGGTTCTGCCAGACCTAGGTATAATTGACTACCTGCATGGAAAATGTTTAATAAAAACTAAAAGGGAAAAAATGCACTCTCAGTACACAACTGACATTAAAAATATCTCCTAGGGTTGCTTCAATTCAAACATAGGGAGGCAAGAAATGTTTGAAGAGTCAATATATGTATTTTGTATCTTTCCAGTTGAGATGTCATTCTTTTATCTTCTTTGATAATGGGCCTATAGTGATTGGTCATATCTCATTACAAGCTTTGGGGAACATAGCTCCAGCCATCATGGTGGTCCAAGGCCAAACATAAATTTATTTTCATTCTTTAGGTGGAGAAAAGACATGCAAAAGTAGGCACGGAAATATGACCCCAAAGAGGACCAGAAAACATTTTCACAAACCCCATTCGAAAGAGAAATTTGGTCAACAACTGCAACATTGGGCATGTATATGTACATTTCTCTAGAATTGATGCCCAGAAGCAACATGGATTCTACATGGCAATTACAGCATGGTAGAACTAGAAACCTCAATGATGAAGAGGATGTGCTCTTTATGAAATAAGAGGAAAATATCTATGGCATATTATAAAGCCAGAATTCCTATTGTATGATCCATAAAAGTACTGAAGGGAGAGAATTTTATTAGTCAGTTACTAATTTTATGGTCTAACTTTAAACAAAAACACGATAGGCCTCATACTAAACTAGATTTGGCCACGATGTCCAACCAAGGAAAATTTTGGTTTAACCATTTTCTTGTCATTCCATTGCAATTCATAGGAGTGATATCTCTGACTATAGGCCCATTAGCCTTCTCTGTAGCTTGAGATAACTGTAAACCGAAGGTTTGTACAATTACTTTCTGCTAAAAGTATTTCACCTTGAGAATCGTACACATCTTTAAGGGATGTACGGAATCTGAACCTTGTTCTCAATCCAAAAAAGTAGCTCTAATTGAAATTAATGGTGGTATGATCCATGCTTAGTAGAAAAAACTTCTTTTGGTAAAGAAAACAGAGAGTTACAATTAGAAGAAGTTTAGTGAAATTGTATATACAAAAATTGTCCAAGTTAGAAAGGTTTGTGGATTCAATTCTTTAAACAAAGAGAAGAGCTGCTAAACATACATATCTAGTCGCATCTAAAAATGTCCCATTGTACTTCATTTGATTATTTAGAGATTACATGATCCCCCAACAAATAAAGTGCTTCGCATATGTTCTTTCCTATAATTTTATTGTTACTAACCTACCAACACCTTCAAGATTCCTCCTAGATTGTCATGTAGTTTGATCACATCTAGACTTGTAAAAGTGTATTGCAATTTCTATGGGTTCTTGGAACAAGAAGAGACATGGTGTAAAAGACTTGGGGAATTGTAGGCGGGGGCCATAAAATAGGTCTTCATGATTAGTGTAGACTTGATCGACCTTCACAATGGCAAATGGATGTGAAGTAGATGTGTATAAGGTTATGAGATATAAAAGGATTGTTATAAAAAGGTTGTGACCAGTGCCTAATGCTATTGGGTAATGGGGTCAAGTCTCTAATGATTTGCATAACTACTTGGCTTAACTCTGATTATCTGGCACCTTCTAAATGTTCATACCTTGTATGAACGTGCAAGATGGTTAGTTGCTAGACTCTTCTTTAATATCCAGTTGATTCTTTCAAGTTACTGTGTTTGCCTGAAAGGATTTAATTCTATTTGAAGGAAACCCACCAATATGATTTATTTTAAAGGATTTAACTCAAAATAGAGACCAATAAATATTAAACCACCCAGAAGGGATTAAATCAACTTCTAACAAAAACCAATCAAAAAGCATCCATACAATGACAACAAATGTGCATTGATAAATCTAGGGATTTAAATAACTGGAAATAGCCAAGATGGAGATAATCAAACAACTGATAAACTTTAAAATCAACAAAATATTAGAACACCATAGATATATCCACAATTTTGATCATCTTTGCCCATTAAAATATTAAAATATCATGGTAATGTCTTGAACTTGAAATATGATTGTAAATATATAAGTATGAATTGTCTTGCAGAGAATAGATTGAATGATGATGATTCCTAAGGCCTTGGTTTCCCTCATATATATATGGGAAGTGAACAAGCTTCAAGCCTGAATAGATGCAACTATTCATATTTTGTATCTTTTCATAATTAAACATAATTAGGAAAAAGAGATTATAGGCATTAACAAACTCGATTAAGATCTGAATCCATTAGTCTTCATAGAATACCCGTGACCACAAGCCTAACAAGGTATTCCTCTTTATATTGTAGTTTCTATCAAATATGTTGTGTCTGTTCCCATTGCTGAAAGTAATACATCATTTTTATATATTGCCAAAACTTTCAAAACTTAATTCTTGTTTCTATGCTTTTCTCATACTATTCTAGCAATAAACAGGTTTACCTTGGCTATGCGATTAATGTACTCCTGAGATACACAAGTGTGTATGGAAATTATGTCCATCATGACAAATTCTAGCTTGAAGATTTTATCCAATTGTTTATGTGTATCCTCTATCACCCTGTCTTCATCGTTGACCTTCTCCAGAGCTATGGGTAATAACTGAGCCAATTCTTCTTTCCACAGACCTTTGTCCTATATATTTCCTTCATTATTGAATAAATTAGGAAATTCCATGTCCCCTTGCAGGTCAAAATCACTAATATCTCCTGTTAACAATGTATTAAATCTTTCATGTTCAGTGATCAGTTCATTACATTCCCTAAGTGTTTTCTCATTGATGTTTGCCTTAGTTTTTAGCTCTTCTTTCTTCTCAAGCATTATGAGATGCAATCTTTTATGTTCCTAATGAACAATATGGGTCCTTTTATGTAAATCCCATAGCTGATCACTATGTTTCATCATCATTTCAAATCTTTTGTTTATCAACTCAGAAGCCATTTGGTACTTGACAACCTTTATATTATTTTCCAATTTGCCACTTTTCTTTTGGAATTTCTCAGCATTTATTTTCCAATAATTTGCATCAGCTATGGATTCCATCATTCTTTTGTCTGGTTCTTGAAAAGGTAAACGACTACTAGATGATGCCAGATTATATTTATACATAGCAATTTCTTGTTTCAATTTTGTATTCTCTGCTACATAAGCATTTTTATTTCTAACCAATTTTTTTCTCTAAGCCTTTGTCAATTTGGCAACATTTACATTCATTTCAGCAGTATCAAGTGGGTCAGTATCTTCAACTCTCTATATTATAAGATGAGAAAATGCTTTGCTTGGATCATCAATGATTTGAGGCCTTTGGTGTGGAGGGTAGAGTGCCCATATCAACAAAGCCGCTTTATCAGGATCATACCCAAAACCTGTCTTAACCTTATCCACAGCTTCAATGCTTAACTGCACTTTCTTATCCTAATTTCTTTTGAAAGTATCAAAAACAATAGCAGATGTCATATCCCAACCAGATACTAACATAACCCCTACCTCCTCTAACAGTTCTCTTCCCTTTTCTGGGGTCATGTTATCCATTGCTTTGTAAATTTCTTTTTGGAGTTCATGCAACACTTCACTTTGTACCTCAAGGGAAATATCCTTCATCTTTTCCCTAGCCTTTTTGCCTTTGAATTCATAGAGAAATGTTTTAAACTCATGGGTTTTTATAAAATCTTTATCTGGGACAAATTTTGGCTGGCCATATGTCTTATATCCTCTGATAGTTCATCAGGGGATTCTGTATTGACTACTTCTCTGTCCATAGGAGGGTCACATTTGTCAATCACAGGTTCAAAACTTTACACAGTCTCATCCTCACCTTCTAATCCCTCATCTTCTACAAAGGTAGTATCCATAGAAAAACTAATATCAGGCGTAGGTTGAGGAGATAGGTGACTCAAAGGAGTCTCATATCTAGCTTGTGTTTCTCTAAATTTTCTACCTTTACTTTTAAAAACCTTAGATGGGACATCTACAATCAATTCTTGTGCTTTTAAAACCTACATACTGAATCTGTCAATTGGATCATCTATTTCTGGAAAGGCTCCTTTATAATTGAGGTTTTGGGCTACCCTCCAAGCCTCAGCTATCATGACCTTATGATACAACTGTCTCCTTTCAACTGCAGAAGCTTCATCAGTATTTATGATCAGGTCATCATCTACAAATAGAACATGCTGATACTTCTTTAACTTTTGATTCATGTTGACATGATTTATAAAGTGCTCAGGGTCAAACTTCTCCCTAGCATTTCCTCTAGGTAGCCCAAAATAATCTAATCTCTTTTCAATTTCTTCATACCCTTTCTCAGAAAAGGCAGTAAAATCCCCAAAACATAGGGTACCTAGCATGAAAGATTGCTTATTGTGTTTCCTCAAGTGCATGAAATTAGAAAAAGTTAACTGCCTAACAATCTCTAAATATGCCAATCTATCAGGGCAAGTTTTTGGGAGCAAAAATGGTGCTCCTTCATATCCAAAAACTCTAAGCTTTATACAATCCCTGTATACATACCAATCACCCCAATTGTGATTTATTTTCTTACTCTTATCCATATCCTTAGGCCTGAGAAATCTTTGTATATCAGGTGACAAATTATAACTGCATGGGTGACCAAACAGAGCATATAAAGGATTTACAAAATATTCCTCAAAGTATAGATAATGTGATCAATCACATCTGCTATCCCATATAGCTGTCCACATTTTTACTGGCTTGATATCTCCCTTTCTATCTAGATCTCTAACCCTAAGAGATTTATCCCATAAACTCAAATTTTGCCCTTCATATAACACAAGATGCATAAACAGAGAATAATGCTTAAACCTAAAACCCCTCTTGCTCTCCTTTATAGATTTTAAATCATTATGAATATCATTAGAGAGATATTCAACATAGTCTGATGTTCTGGCATCTGGACTTTGTATATCAGCAGCTAAAACCATTGGAGCTATATCCATATATGCAAGGGCATCCACACCCAATACTTGACAGACAGGATAATAGGTATATCTGAAATATGGTTCAAACAATTCAACCGAATAAGGGGGATCCTCCTCTCCTGAAAACACTCTGAGCTGATTACTTTCATCCAGAGGCCTGTGAAACAGTAATCTCCATCTTTTATAGGTGTTACTCAGATTTTGATATTCATTTAATAAGTCCTTGATCCTAAATACCATATCAAAGCTTGTGTCTAATTGAAAAACCATTGAGATATAATCCTGGGTGATAGGAATAAACCCTGACCCATCCTTTAGCTCAATCATACAGGTTTGGGGGTTATAGTTATCTGCAAATATTTTGAGCAATTCTACATTTGCAAACACATTTGGCACTACTAACTTCCCCAAGTTCATCCTCCATGGATTAGAGACTGGCCTGTGTCTATGCATTTTCTTGTAGTGGTATATAAATAGGTCTTATCCTATGATGGGGGTCCATGAATCTCCTACATGTCTGTTACTATATTCAAGTTTTTTAGCATGTGGATTGAATTGGGCATTTCTTCTAGACCTCTTCCCAAACCCTGAACATTGTTCTATCAAGTCTTGGTTTAGATGTCTATGTTCTATTTTTTGTCTCTTCTTAGGGTTTCCATTCCTACTTTCCATGGTTTCATGTGTTTATGAATTCACAATTGAAGTGTACTCTGTAATCTCAAAGTTAGGTCTGGAGTACTTACTTGGACGAGCATTCCTTGTTCTGCAACTTGGCCTTTTCTATCTTTCGTCTCCTCAATTTTCCTCACCTATTAAAAATCTTTTAGAGATTAATCCTTTTGGCTCTGGTTCATTGATGGCGTATATGTGTCAAATGCAATATTGATTCAAGAGAAATTAATTCATTTGAATTGGGGGCCGTTTGATAGATATCTAATAGTCATGTCACCGATTTATCAGGATGGTCGCCCTTTTCCTTCCTCGATATTATTTCACCATTCATCAAGGTATCATAGTGACCTTTGATAATGTCATATCGATACCATTATGTCCTACCAATATCCTTTTATATGTTATATAATCCTTTTTATTTCCTTTGAAAATGCCCTTTATCGTGGTATCAGCAGGACCAGTGATTATGTCCCTTCAATATGCTCAAGTCCCCTCTAAATGCTTTTACACTTGGATATCGTTGTATCGATGGGACACATTTAAGTGTCACACCGATATGTATCAGTCCCTTTGATGTGCTTGATGTTATCGAGGTATCAAAGAGACATATGATTTAGTCTTCCTGATATCCTTCAGTCTCTTCAATATATTTTATCTCCTTGATTTTCTGATGTCAACGAAATACAAATTGACTTTATCACATCAAGCTATTGGGGAGACTTTAAAGTGAGTCCTCCTGACATGGTATTCTCCCAACAATATTTTGCTTTATGACTTCTAAAGGATTCTTAAGTCAAATTAAATAATTTTATTCTTTTTGGAGGGTAATGGTGGGGATGTTGCGGGATTATTAGGGTTAGGGCATCAATTGAGCATATTTATTATTTTGCATTTTGCAATACAAGTAGGGGAAGATGGCGGGAATAGGTTATTTTTATTTAGATTAATAGTGAAAAAGAACATACATGGACCAAGCAATTTGTGGCACTTAAGGTTATGTAATAGAATTTACAGTTGATAGTTAAATTGTATAACAATTTTTTTTATGATCTTTACTAATATTTATTAGAATTGTTGCATGTTTTACATCATTGGAATCACATATTAGTTGTAACTTTTTTGAAATTTTATTATGGTATGTGTTCTTTGATATGATGTAATATGATTATGGTTTCGTCTCATATGTTGTAATATTAGATATATAACAGAAAAATAAATTATTGCATGAAATAAATAATAACTTTTCATTTTAAATGTTTTTTTTTTGCAGAATACGGGTCTTCTAGAAGATCAAGATGATCCTCATGATATAGATCCAAATTATGTTCATTCTAGTATAGATCACATGGCAGAGGATGATGATGATGCAAATACAGAAGACACCAAGGCCGATGACGATGATGATGACAACGACGATGATCATGATGATGATGATCACTATGGTGATGATGATGATGAGGTGGTTGTTGGTAGTAGCCAGTGACATTCATGATCATACAGACTGCATCATGGATCATTGCTGATATATTGTTATGATGCATCTTTTCATGGTTACTATCATATGTATCATTTTCACGACCTGCAATACCATATTAATGAGTTGTATCATAAATTTATGTATCATTTTGACTTATATCATTTGGACATGTATCATCTTGACTTGTATCATTTTGAGTTACATAATTTATCATTTTTACTTATATCATTTGTACATGTATCATTTTGACTTATGTCAACTGTTGGACATGTATCATTTTGACTTATGTCAACTGTTGGACATGTATCATTTTGACATGTTATTGATCTACTGGCATATTTGACTTTCACTTGTTTTAGTTATATATGATGATGATCTTATCAGTATTGACTTGTCATTTTCTATATATTGAAAGTGGTCGATGATTTTTGGATGGATATTCATTACATATGATGATTTTAATTTACTACTTAGGATGGATGTTCTCAAATTCAATTAAATTATAGATATTTGACTCACTTGTTTTAATTATATATGATGATCATGTTTAAATTATTATCTTGTTATTCTGCATAAACATTAATTCTCCCATGCGAATTAATTATCATGTCATTCTGCCTTGTACGATCGATGCCAATTCCTTTGGTACAAGATGTTCATCCAAAACTTCATTCATTGATACATTGAAGGGCATTTAAGGCATTGTTAGTCAAAATTTTATAAATTTCACTCACCTTATGAAATTGCAATTCATATTTTTAGAATGGAGACTCCTATTCGTCTCACCAGCAATAAGCGACAAGTTGCTTTTCTAAGCCAAATTTTTGATGCTCAACTGTTTGGAATTTGTAAAGTTTGTTCAAAGTTGTTTATTGAAGTTGTGAAGATGGTGCTGGGGCTCCATTTCCTTTCGTCTGTGGATCGACATCAGGTTAATACAGATATCACCTCCTAGTTTCTTATGTCATTGTTGGACCTGGGAATGCAGAAAGCAGACACATTGGTGTGTTTGAGGGCGACTTTCAAGGACCATCTCCTTGGTGATGATATTGAAATTTGTGTTTTTGCAGATCTCCTTAATGGAATTCTAAAAGTACGGGATTTGCTGAAACTTCTAGAACCTGATGCAGTGGTCGAACGCCTCCCCTTCCTCACAGATCTAGTGGTCGGTCAACAGTTGATCACACATCACATTTGGGCCTCTAGGGGGAGGGATTTTATTCAGCGAGAAATAGACATGATTCCAAAGGATTCTCCACTGTGGATCCAACTATTTGACATTTTTGTGGCATCAGATGAATTCTATCAACATGAGTAATTTTGAAGTTCTTCTTTTTGGTGTCTGCCATTCACGTTTTTTTTATGGCACATCTAGTCGATATGTAGAAATGTAATTTTTTCTATAAGTTTTGTATAAGCTTGAATCTGTGCAGTATATCCATAGAATGGATAGTTTTGTATGTAAACCTTTTTACATAATATCAATATATGTGGGCACTATAATGCCTTTTACCGACCAAAAATAATAATTATCTTGTTATTTAATCATGAGTTAAATAATTAAATTACTCACTCTATAATCATGAGTTATTTAAGAGGCATGATATATTTAAATAATTATATTGAAATAAAACATATTAAATTAATAAATGTAAGCAAAACAAGAAGCATTTTTAGAAGCAAAAAAAGAAGCAACAATGGAAGCCAAACTACAAGCAAACCAGAAGCAATCTTGGAAGCAAAACATGGCTGTTATCTAGGAAGCAAAAATAGAAGCAATTTAGGTAGCAAACAAAGAAGTAATAATGGAAGCAATTTTAGAAGCAACAAAAGATGCAATAATAGAAGCCACATTAGAAGCAACAAAAGGCACAAAAATGGAAGCAAAATTGGAAGCAACAAGCGACGTTATATCAAAAGAAAAATTGGAAGCAAAATCGAAAGCAAAATTAGAAGCAAAACTGGAAGCAAAACTGGAAGAAAAATTGGAAACAAAACTGGATGTAAAATTGGAAGCAAAATCGAAAGCAAAATTGGAAGCAAAACTGGAAGCAAAATTGGAAGCAAAAGTGGAAGCAAAACCAAAAGCAAACTTGGAAGCAAAAATGGAAGCAAAATTGGAAGCAAAACTAGAAGTAAAACCGGAAGCAAAAATAGAAGCAAAATTGGAAGTAAAACTGGAAGCAAAATTGGAAGCAAACCTGGAAGCAAACCTGGAAGCAAAACTGGAAGAGAAATTGGAAGCAAAACTGGAAGCAAAATTAGAAGAAAAACTGGAAGCAAACCTGGAAGCAAAATTGGAAGCAAAACCGGAAGCAAACCTAGAAGCAAAACCAGAAGTAAAACTGAAAGTAAAACTAGAAGCAAAATTGGAAGAAAAACTGGAAGCAAACCTCGAAGCAAAACTAGAAGCAAACCTCGAAGTAAAACCAGAAGCAAAATTGGAAGCAACACAAGAAGCAAAACTAGAAGCAAAATCGGAAGCCAAACTAGAAGCAACAAAATCCGGCACTAAATCAGGCGCTAAACCCGATGCTAAACCTGATAGTAACCTGGCACTAAACCCGGAGCTAAACCAAGTGCTAAACCCAGCGCCAAAGTGAAAATGCATTGTTGCACCGAGTTTGGCGCCGACAGAAGTGTCTAATCCATAAACTCAAATGCACTAAATTTTGGCACTATTTTAGGTGCTAATTGCCTGTTTTGTTGTAGTGATTGTTACTAGTTCATTTGATATAATTGAGTCATGCAAAAATACCAAGATTCAGATCTCCCAAGCTGAATACCTTAGACTCAATCTGTCTGAATTAGACTGGTTAGTGAGATACATCAAACAAGAACCTTCCCCATCTCAGAGTAATGCTTAGGTGTCTAGTGATAATGAAATGCATGTTGAAAAGCAAATTTTCTCAAATTCCTATGATAAAGATTCAAGTCAACAAAATCCTTTTGCCAAACCTAAACCATTCTATGTGTCTCTGTATATAGTTGGTTTTAGACTGAGCAATTGTGTTATTAATTCTGGGGCTTCTGACAATGTAATGCTAGCTCAAGCGGCCAGGGCCTTAGGATTGTCTTATACTTCCTCCCATGGTAAATGTTTCTCTATGGACGGCTCACCTGTTCCAATTCTAGGTCAAATCAAAGATGCCCAAGTTGCTTTAGCTGCCTTTCCAAAGAAGAGACTAAAGTTAACTATCCTTATTGCTGACATTCCTACTAGCTATGAGATGCTCTTGAGTAGGAGTTTCTGTAGAGATTTGGTTAGGGATATACAAATGGATTGGTCTCATGCTATAATACCATTGGATGGAAAGAAGGTACGTCTTAATCTAGAACCCAAAGCCAAGTTCACAGTGTTAAAGTCTAGGGATCCAAGGGCAGATATTTTATTTGTAGAAACTGGGCCAGGTACTTACATGTGCACCTCTTCAGAGGAAGGATGTTCAAGTCTAGTTAGTGCCAATTTAGTTAATGAACTGTGGACACTGGAATTTGATGGAAGTTATTCTAATGTGGGTTTTGGTGCTAGGGTTGTTTTGATTTCACCACATGGTTACAACTTTCCCTCTACTTACAAATTGGAGTTCGAAAATACCAACAATAGTGGAGTATGAAGCTCGTTTACTTGGCTTAGCCTTAGCCAAAGAAAGAGGCATCAAACAATTAAGGGTTAGGGGGGATGCAGAATTGATTGTCAAGCAAGTCAGGAAGTAGTATACCATGAAAAATGGCAGGTTGAAGCATTATAGAAATAGAGTATGGGATTGCATTGAATATTTTAATGCCTTTTCCATAGAAGCAATGCCTAGGGATCTCATTGCAAGGGCAAATTCATTAGCAGTATCTGCATCTTTGTTGTTACCTCATCCATATTTTAAGGATAAGCCTTATGGAATTGAGGTAGTGTACCGCCCCAGTGTTCCTGACAATGTAAATCACTGGCAAGTATTCAACAATGATAGACATATTATTGCATTCCTAGAAAAAGCTGAAGCCTTTGCTAATATCTTCTTCGAAGGTAGTGAGGATAAAAGCAATGATGTTTTGGAAGGTAGCATTGATACTCCTGATGGTGATAGGTCTGAAATCATTTAGTTGAAAGGCAACAAGATACCCAAGGGTTTGGTTTCCTTAGAAGACTTATTCAACAAACATGACTCGTATTTGAAGCAAAAGAATAAAATTGTTGTTGAATCATCCGCTGATTATGATCGTGTCAATATTGGCACAAACGAGGATCCCAAGATTGTCTATATAGGAAAATGTTGTTCCCTTCAAGAAAAAGAAAACCTGATTTCTTTGTTGATGCATTACAAGGATGTTTTTGCATGGTGTTATGCTGATTTGAAGAAATTCAGAAATGGAGAACTACAACATAAGATCCCATTAAAACCTGGTGCTACACCTTATAGGCAGAAACAACGAACATACAACCCAAAGATAGCTGAGGCCATTTTCAATGAAATAGATAAGATGTTAAAAGAAAAAATCATCTATCCCATACATCATTCTACATGGGTAGCGAATATAGTTCCAGTTAGAAAGAAAAATGAGGAAATAAGGATTTGTGTGGACTTCAGGAACTTAAATCAGGCCTTGTTGAAGGATAACTACCCATTACCTATGATGGATCACATTTTGTAGATAGTTGCTGGTTCTAAGATGATGTCTATGTTCGATGGTTTTTCTGGATATAATCAAATCAAAGTAGCCCTAGAAGACCAGCATAAGACGGCATTCACTACTCCTATTGGTGTCTTTGCTTACAACAGAATGCCATTTGGCCTCATAAATGTGGGTACAACTTTCCAGAGGGCCATGGATCTGTCATTTGGTGATCTAAAGAACAAAATCATTGTAGTGTATCTGGATGATCTGACGGTGTTCTCCAAGAAAAGGACTGATCATATGCATGACCTGGAAATTGTGCTACAACGTTGCAGAGAACAAGGGATTTCTTTAAATCCTAAGAAATCTATTTTTTCTGTCACAGAAGGGAAACTTTTGGGACACATTGTCTCAAAAGATGGAATTAGAGTCGATCCTAAAAGGGTAAGAGCTATCATGCAACTGGGGTTCCCTGCAAATAAAGATGGGACTAGGTCTTTCTTCAGCGAGGTGAATTTCTTGAGGAGGTTTGTGCCTGAGTTTGCGGAACTAACAAGGCCCATAGCTGATATGATGAAAAACCATCCTATATTCAAGTGGAGTAATGAAGGAAAAAAGGCTTTTGAAGATATAAAGGTCGCTAAATTGCCAATGCACCCACTCTGGTACGTCTTGATTTTAATAAAGGTTTCATCATGTATTGTTATGCATCTGAGCATACTTTATCAACTATTTTAATGCAAAAGAATGAACAAGGCATAGAAGCTCTTGTCTCTTTCATGAGTACTCTCAAAAAGTATGAAATCAAATATTCCTCACTTGAAAAACATGCTTATGCTATTGTAAAGGCTTTAAAAAGTTTTAGATTCTACATTCTGCATTCCCATACTATTATCTTTGTACCTGAAACTACTTTCAAAAGCATCCTCACTCAACAAGAGGTTGGATGTAACAAACGGGGGTCTTGGATAGCAAAGGTGCAGGAGTATGATGTGTATATTAGACCTACCAATCTAGTCTAGGGAAAGGGTTTGTGTAAATTGATTGCAGAAAATAAAGTTGTTGAAGAAGAAGATCTACCTCTAGTTCTCTTTACCAGTACAACTGATGAGTGGTTCTCAGATGTCTCATATTTCTTAACTTATGGTGATTGTCCATCACACTTATCAGCCAAAGAGAAGAGAAACTTGAAGCTTAAGGCAAGTAAGTACTTTCTTTGGGAAGGAAACCTATATGAAAGAGGCGTAGATGGAACATTCCTCAGGGGTGTTGATAAAGAGCAACAGAAAAGACTGTTAAAATCTTTTCATGATGAAGCTTGTGGTGGGCATTTCTCAGCCTCTGTGATAGCCTTTAAGATCCTACACCAGTGTTTTTATTGGCTTGGTATGTTTAAAGATGCTCATGAATGGGTATCTAAATGTGAAAAATGTTTAAAGTTTACTGGCAGACCCCACCTCGCAACTTTACCTTTGAAGCCTGTGGTAATTGATGAACCATTCCAACAACGGGGTTTAGATTTCATTGGCCCTATTAATCCCAATTCAAGTGCTAGACATACACACATTCTTACTGCTACTGATTATTTTACCAAGTGGGTAGAAGCTATTCCAGTGAAAAAGACTACCTCAGAGGTTGTGTGTAACTTCTTGAAAGAAAATATTTAGTAAGATTTGGTATTCCAAAGAAGATAATTGCTGATAATGCTAGCTCTTTCGCATCCTCTAAAATAACTCTATTGTACTATGAGTATGGTATTATCTTGGTACATTCATATGATTATTATCCTCAGGGCAATTGATAGGCTGAATACAGCAACAAAAATCTAATTTCTATTATCAAAAAGTTGGTGGACGAAAGCCAAAAAGGATGGCATAAGAAGTTGTACGATGCTCTATGGGCAAATAGAATTACTTATAAAAGAGCCATAGGTATGTCACCTTTTCATTTGGTATATGGTTGATAGTACTATACCTATTTCTTTAGAGCTCTCAGCATTGGATTTGCAAAAAGCTATAGAAAATGAAGAATTTCAATCTACACTAGAAAAAAGAATTATGTACCTAAACAAGCTGGAAGAAGAAAGGGAGATTGTTGTGGATAGGATTGCTAAGCATCAACAGATGGTTAAGAAGGTTTTTGATAGAAGAGAAAAACAAAGGAACTTCATTGTTGGATACTCTATACTGCTTTGGGATAGAAGGAGAGAGCCTAAGGGTGCACACAAAAAGTTTGATTCTCTGTGGAAAGGGCCTTTTTCTGATTAAATAGGTTATCAGTGATAATTCTTTCCTTTTGTCTTATCCAGATGGTACTCCTTTACCTCTTGCCTATAATGGTAGGATTTGAAAATGTTCAACTGGTAACGGTCTTGAGTCTTTCCCTATATTATAGTTTCTTTTTGTTTCTATTTGTTTTGTGTTGTTTTTCCCCTCTATTTGCCCAATGAATAAGGCTTTATGCCATGGTGTTCTGGATTCTCTGTGTCCCCTTGGTCCTTGTCCCCATTCAGAGCTAGTTGTTACCCCTCTTTATTCATTTTCAGGTTTTGCATATTTTTGTTGTCCATTCTCATGGTCCATCGATTATTTGCCTAAGTCCTAAAGGTTATTTTTTTGCCTTTGTTGCTTTTTTTTAAATCCTTAAGAGTCACAGGCACTTAAATTTTCCTAACCTAGTTGCTAGTTCTCTAAAATTCCTAACCTTGTTGTGTAGTTCTGAAGTTATCAAACCCGCTGACTCCCCAACTATGTGCCGCTTTGTTAAGTCTTTTCAACTCCCGTTGGTTAGTCTTTGTAGTCGCCAAGTCAGAGGTTTTTGAAACTTTGAAACCCCCAACTCAAGGTTCTAAAGTTCTAAAATCTCATGACTTCACGATAAGGAAGTTGTGGATTGGTTTTCAAGGCAAATAATGATCATTTAATGATGTGTACGATACACGCGGTGAATGTCTTTTCAAGGTTTTTGGACAATGAGTAAATTTCTAAGTTATATTCTCAAGGCATGAATTTAATGCCACATCAACTCAACATTTAAAACACATCATGGCATATCTTCGGCGTACATATTTGTTCTCAATGGCAGATTTTTCTCTAAGTTATATAGCTGCCATTACTCCCATTCTATGCTATTGCTTTTTCAGTACTCAACCATTTTTCTCTGTGCATTCAGTAGCGGTGATAAAATTCAAATATCAAGGAGCTCCTCACAATTCTAGTATTGAAAGCAGTTGGTCTGGTATAAGTGGTACTGAGCTTGGTCATATTGATTTGGAAGAATTCTGGGCCTGTTTGCAGCAAGAGGGTAAATCACCTTTTGCAGAAAAGATATTACAGAGTGGTCTGGTGCATGCCAGAGGTTTTCCCATCTCTATATAGAGTGTGGACTTGGTTGTGTCTTGTGCAAGGAGATACGCTCCTGAGGCCCTTGAAATTAGAGCAAAGGACGAGTTAGTGGTAGGAAAGATTAATCCTAGAACTATCACCCATGCATTAAAGATTCTTGAGAGGTAGGAATTTGAAGACATGTTTGTTGCCATTGGAATGGAGTTCTTCCGAACAAATGAAGACTGGTGCAAGAATTACATCGCGCAAAACTAGTTAAAATTCAAGAAAAGAGGTAAGTCTCAATTGTCCCAAAATTTAAAGAGAGCCCATTTTAAAGATCAAATTTTAGACATTATTACTTTGCTGCATCGTGTAGTTGGAAGTGAAAACATAGATTCTTTTGAAGATTGGATGTGTCGTTTTATTCTATTAATATGCGGTGAAGATAAATTCATAAATTGGACTAAAATTATTAGCTATCATTTGAACGAGCAACTGGTTAGGTTTCAGGAGACTTTAACTTTTCATATGTGCTTGTATTTGATATATATTTTAGCCAGCCGAGAGGTTGTTTGGGCCAGGTTGAGGCCACATGGGTCTTTAACTCCAAACACACATGTGTATACTTATTTTCCTTAGCTCAAAAGGGATGTTGGAATGAAGGATTACCGTCATATAAATGATGCATTTTTTTATGTTCGTGGTGAGAAAGTTAGATGTTAACCCTGAGTTGAGAATTTCTCCTGAGGTTGCTTCCTTGATCATGGAGTTTGGGAGTTTCTACATTCATTTTGACATGTTCACCTATTTAAGAGTGAGGGGTTATGACGATGCCTCGACCAAATTGCCCAGGTACCCTAGTGATTTTGTTATTTTTCTAGAAATCTATAAACAAATGTCTGCTGTAAATGTCAAATATTGAAACATGAGGAAGAAAGGATATGAATTCCCGCTGAAGCTATCTTCATATTCTTGCAAAACTAATGATATTTCTAGAGGGGCAAAACATGTCTTGGGTGAGTTTAATCTTCATTCTTTGTCAATGAGGCCCAACTTCGACAACAAAAATTATGTGAAACAAAACTTTCATGGTTTTGGCTCTTATGAGCATCATCCAAGTTTAGAAGATTTTTGGGAAAACTATGTGGATGACCGAGAAGTGCAAAGAAGAAATTGTATGAGGCTCACCCTAAGTCAAATTCAAGTGTTCGGTCTCCATCTGCATGTTCCAGATGGGATTGAGAACTCTGAAGTAATTGATGATGAATATCAAACCCTAGTTTCTAAACCCCTTCCCAGTATTAATTAGTCAGAGAAGGAGGTGGTGGACTTGATGGTTCGTTTTGCTATGGTATTAGAAAGAACTGAAAATTGGTTAATTGGGAAGTGGTGTGGATGTGCTGGCTCTCCTTATGAGTAAAAAAGTTCCAAGACCAATGAGCAAAGGTCTATACAAAGTTCTGGTGTATGTATTTCTTCTGAAAGACAAGAGACATTGCAATCCAACTCTAATTCACAATCTGGAGGTGATAAAAAAATACCAAAAGAAATTTTGAAGTTGAAATCAGCCTGTGAGTTGGATTGTTTCCCTTTGCTAACTTTGAAAAAGAAAAATGCCCAAGCAAAGCATGTTCTTGCAGTTTCTGATTCCATTTTCCAACAAATTGTTGATGATCGTTCTTTTCCTACATTCATGGAAATTCCTTCTTCTCCAACTGCTGAGGAGGTTTCTATTTCTGTTTCGGTTCATAATCAAGTTAAAACTGTTTCAAGCAATGTAGATACTGGTATGGTGTCATCTTCACCGGGATGGTTAAAGAAAGTCGTGGATAAGAAAAGAAAGGTTGTGCCTACAATAGCATTTGAGGTGGATACAGTCACCAAATTGCTGCAAACTACCTCAAAGCCTAAGAAGCCCAAAAGAATGTCTAGAATGGTAATGACACTGCCTCCGGTCATCAGATGTTAGAGATTATGAACCCGGTGAAAGATCTAAATGAGGATGAGATAACTGAAGCATATTACAAGATAAGTCACATAGACTTGGATCCTTCTACCCTGAAGGGAGAAGCTTATCATGCCAACTTCTTTGTAAGTGCTTTGATCAAAAGAGCAAAAGAAGAGAGAAAAGAAAATGTAAATTTGTAGTCTCAGGTCCTCTCTTTGAGTAATTTCATTCAGTCAATTGTGAAACCTGCATCTCATGATGCTTCTAGCTCAAACATTACATGTATTGATGCCAGTACAATGCAACAAATAAAGAAGAATTTAAACTTTGCTAAAGCTGTGACTGAATGGATTGAAAAGTTATCTTGTGAAGCCATATTTTTCCTTAGTAGAGCGATACAGTCCTATACTCAAGTGCACAATAAGAGGAAATAATTGATTAGTGAACTTTAACAGATAAGGAAAGAACAAAGTAGCACTTATGTGCTTTCCAAAGAAGTCTCTGAGCTAGTGGCTATGGATTCCCTTACACTCATCAAGGAGGAAATAATCAATGATCCACAGGATGTAGATCCTTCTTGGGCTGACTCTCTCGAGTGGAAGTTATCCATGTATGACAATCTTATTGAGGAGGTTAACAAAACGCTGTGCATGTACCTGGATGCCATGATTGATATTAAAAATGACTATAACACATTAGAGGTTGACATCACTGATGAATTCGGAGAGAACCTATTGGATATGTCTGAAATCACTCAGAGGTTTAAAGATATTTCCAATAAGGAAATTGCAGATCCTGAGACCATCACTGGTGAGTCTTTGGGAAAGTTGGGTCTGATGCAGGTGTATCTGAATTCTTTCAAAACCAAGGGTGACAGTAGTCATGAGACTTTAGCCGGAGTCAATAAGAGGTTGAGTAAATTGAGAACCACGTTGCAAATAACAACAACACCAGGCAGCAAGAACATTACCTCTGTGATTACCAAGTACAGAGAGTACAAGATTAAGGTGAAAGCACAAGAAGCCACAGCAAAGGAACGAGATGGTGGAAGTATAGAAGACTCGAGAGAAGATGAAGGGGTGGATGTTTAGTTGTTTTTATTTCATGTTATTTCTTGATATTTGGCTCAAAAACTTATTCTAAAACTTTATTATTTTGAAAACAGTTGTCTTCAAGAACCTGTTCTATTTTCTAAAGATAGTTATTATATGGACATTATAAATATATTTATGCGGGACATAGTATGGATCTTTTTTGGGTAAACTTTGTTTTACTCTTTAAAGTTAGAAGTTTCTGTTACTATCTGTTTTTCAAACTCTTCAATATAGAAAAGAAATTTAGACTGGATGTTCAAGCAGATATAATCTTTGTGTTATGGTGATTGAATATTATTCTTCTTACATGGAATATATTGCCAGTGATAGCTTTTCTATCTATGTTGAAGTTTTATATGTTTGTTTTGCTTCATTGCTATGGATATTTATCTTTGAGTGAATGTTTCATGGTGATGGATTTATAATTTGTTTATTCAGCATATTTAGTGTTTGAAGTCTTTGAACTTCTTTATTTTCAACCATTTTAGAAGTGTGAAATTTCCTTTCAAAGCTTTCTGCTCAAAAGCATTACCTTTCTCTTGCTTTCTGGTTAAAATCAATACATAGTTTAATTCATTGTATATCATTTGAAGGTAGTTGCCACCTTGTAAAATAAGCAGAGAGTTGGTTATAAAATACCATTGTAACTAATTCAACTATGGTTACATTTGTCAGTGTTTGGGTAAGAGAATATAGAGTTGAATGGCAAATGTGTAAGCCAACACTAAGGAATATTCCCAAGAAGAGGGAATATGTTTTAGTAAGATATTTTCTCCAACTGTAAAATTTTCATCCATTAAATTTATTTTATATGTTGTTGTATTTAAACCTAAGGTTGATTAGATGGATGCGAAGATAACTTTATTGCATGGTGACTTTTGTTAGAATCTGAAAAGATTAAGAACCCAGAAAACTAGTGCAAAAGAATAGATATCTAAACTATGAATGCAGATGATACGAAATCAAAATAACATCACAGAGTTAGTCTCCAAGAGAGTAATGCAAATGCTAGAAGAAAAATAGCATTAAGAGGATGCAAAAGCAAAAGATACAAAATACAAGTCAGGTAGCATGCTTATATAGACTAGGAAGAGGGAGGAGGTGGCAACACCGACCAATCAGGAGCAACCATCTATCGGACTAAAGATAGTGAAGTATCTTCCCAAGATAGCTAATGGATGCTCACATGTAGGAAAGTGACACCTCATAATCCTCTCACCTAATAAGACATGCTTTATTAACCTAAGCGAGATTAATAGAAGTGTAGGAAAAACCTAGGAATATAGGGAAAAATAAATAACCCAACTAGGAAATAAAAACCTACACTAACAACTTGAAGCAAGAGATCTACATGTCATAGATAAAGAATTACATTAAAAGGGGTAAGGATAGATTGGTTTGCGAGTTAAAGAAATCCATATATGGTCTCAAATAGTCTCCTAGAATGCCGTACCAAAAATTTGATTCTTATGTTTTGAGGTTGGGATTTGTCAAATCTAAACTATATCTCTATGTTTTTATAAGTAGGAAGGTTGTCATTTTATTGTTATCACTTTGTATGTCAATGATATTGATTTTTGATAGCAATAAGGGTATGATTAGGGATATAAAATGTCATCTTTATTAATAGTTTAAAAATAAGGATTTGTGGATTGATAAGTTTATCTTACGAATGGAGATCAAATGAAATAGAGTTAATAGAAAACTTTTGTTGAATTAGAGGAAGTATGTTGACTCTGTTTTGCAATGTTTTGGCATGGAGGATTGCAAACCAATTTGTGTTCCTATTTTGTGGAAAAAATCTTTTAGTTGAGCAATGTCCTTCAACATCTAAAGAGATAGAGAACATGAGTTGTGTACCTTAAACTATTGCAATTGGAAGCCCCATGTATGTTATGCTTTGCAATAGACTAAGCATTGCCCAATCAATAGGATCCTTGAGTCAATTCATGTATAATCCAGCAATGAGCACTAGGTAGTAGGAAGATGGTTTTCAAATATTTTTAAAATATTTTATACAAAGTACTCTATTTGCTATTAGGGATGAATTTTGAGACACTTGGAGCATGCTTGTAGCAATGTCAGTGATGCTTGTGATAGTGCCTTAGGATACCTACAACACTCAATGGATATTCTAGTGTTTGTGGGCTTAGATTGGGCATGCATTGTGGATAATATTGGGTCTACCAATGGTTATGTGTTTATCCTATTTAGTGGTACAATTAGTTGGATGAGTAAGTGATAGGCTATGGTTGCTCTTTCCACTACAAAGCAAAGTATATGGCAATTACTCATGCCTGTAAGGGGGCAGTTTGGCTTCAAAGATTGTGTTCAAATGTTGGGCCAAGACAAGGACTAATGAGAATTAACTGACAATCAGAGTGCCATCAACTTGGAAAAGAACCTGCCTTTTCATGTACAATTATCATTTTGTTCATGACATGGTAGAGGAAGGGAGAATAATGTTGGAGGTGGATACTTTGACGAATGTTGCAGATGCTTTGATAGAGCCTATGAGCACAAAGAAGTTTAGATAATGCAACTATTATATGTGCACTCATGGAAAAGCGTGTTCCATTTGAGGTGGCATTTCATGTCACATGATAGTGGTATTATGATGTGTAAAAGGATGATGCAAGGGAGTTACAAAGTGGACCAGATAAATTGATCAACTCAAGACATGTAGTAATGATGCACCATAAAGAATATTTGAAGTGGAGGAATAAGTCCATCATGGAGTGTCCAAGTTTGGCATGTCAAATAGTCAAATATTCTTGGGATTTACATTCTATCAATGGCATATTGACCTATTATGGAGGGCATCAGAATTTGTGCCATACATTTAGGTGCCATGTTTGCCCATAGGTTTGGCCCATGATTTATAAAAACTATTTGTGGTTTCCTAGATGGACTCTCTATAAATTGGATGCTTGGGATGAAGATTATATCACTTGTTTTTGCAGGAAGGTTATGCTACTCAAAAATTTCTAGACATGGTGTTTGTATAGAGGGGTGGATACTTTGATCAATGTATTGTAATTGCATTACTCTAATTATTGAATAATACATATAGGCTTCTTTGTTGTAATTTTTTTTTGAAATGGGTTTCTCAAGGTATATATTATGTCAAATGTGTTGCATGTTACTTGCATGTCTTTGCATGTGTTATATTTCTTTTTAAAATTTTATCTTTTGTATTTAGCACTACTCTCATAGATTAAGTAGGAAGTTTCAACTAGCTTTCTTTCACATATCTTTATGTCTATGATCCTTATCATGTTTAAATCCTATTCTTACATGCTATGACCCTTTTTGTGCCCATATCATTTTGTCTAACCTTTGTCATGCCCACATCTTTTAAATCCTATTTATGCCTACACATTCCTTATCTAGCCTTTAGGACCATCGTTATCCTATTATTTGTCTATAATCGGGGCAATCTTATGCACATACACTTATGTGTAATTCCTTATGTGCTTACATGATTATTTTATGATCACACCTTTTATTTTGCTTATTATTTGCCTCTATTGGGGCAATCTTTTACACATGCTTTGATCATTATCTCCAACTTATATGTTTACATGCTTTTCATATGATGATATATTTTACCATATTTTTACATGCTTTTCATAAGATGATATATTTTACCGATTGGATGGGGGCATATATTATCACTATCATTTTTCATGAGTTTGATGGCAGTGATGTTGTTACCATTATTTTTTGGTACTAGATAGAGCTTCATTATTGTGTCTAAACACATACCTTTTATTGCACTATTTATAGAGTTAGATCTAGTCCATATCTAGATAGAGTCCTTTTTACAATTGTTTGTATCTAGACAAAGACCTTTCATTGAGCCATCTGTAGAGTTAGATCTTGATCTACATAGTTAAATCTTTTTGTCAGTTTTTATAATAGGCATAATCCCTTAACCTTTTCTCTCAACATTTTTTGGCCTTTAAGGACAGTTGGTTTTCAAAGTAGGTTATGGTTGTGTTTATTTCAAAATGTGTGACAAAAACTACTAGTTGCATATTTTTTGATTTACACATTTTAATGGATCTGTAAAGATAAGAAGTTGAGAATGATTCACTACTTTACATTGATTAGATCTCATTTTACTATCTAAAAATGATTTATTTTATATGTTGACTACTTGTTTACTTTGACATGCATCCCCCTAGTAGTTCGTTCGCATGCACATCAAAGTGGGGGCAAAATTTACAAGTAAAAATTGCATATATGTGCTCTTTTCCCTCATGTTTTGGATCCACTTTGATTAGAGTGTCATAAATATAATGATTACCTTACATGTGGCATTGTGTGTGAAACTGGCTCATCACATCACAAATCTCAATCCCAAGTTTCACATCCCTAATACCTAGTTCTATTTTTCACCGCCTTGAATAATTTAGCAAATGTCGTCTTGACCTAGGTTATTTCTGCAATCACATATCTAAGGCCTAAACTTTTAAAATTCAAATCCTTGTGTTGCTGACCTTTTCACTAGCCATTGTGAGCCAACAATGCACATTATGTTGATTTGTGTGCTTGGTTGTTGTATTTAAGACATTTAATTATTCATTTGAAAATCATCCAAGGATATCCTAGGTCATTTGTCATTCAACACTACTACTTGGAGAAAAATTAATTTAGTTGCATTTACATTAGATATCACTTCATCCTAGGTCCATTGCATGATTGCTTATTGTCCTTGATCCTTTCTCTTAGAGTTGTGAAGCTAGTCCATCAAGGGTTCAATCTAGGAAAACACGAACCTTGTGATTTAACTAGTTCCTCAAAGGTATTTATAAAAACTACCAACCCTTACACCAACTTAGACTTCAACATCTCCAACTCAAGACTAATATCTCTCCACATTTTTAAAATAGGTATATTTAAGATACCTATACTAATTTAGTTACATTTATTTAATTAACATAAATAATTTAAAAACATATTTATTTTCCTTACAATTATTTCCAACACATGACATACTAATTAAATTCCATGTTCAAATATAAATTCATTTTGGGTAACTCACTAGTATATTTATATTTAAAAAATATATCTACAGTACGTGAGAGATATCTTCAATTTGTTAGCATTTATAAATTACTTGCAGTTAGAATATTTAATATGCAGTTAATTTAAAGAGACTATGCTACAATACTTTTCATATTCTTCAAACGTAATAAAGATTTCATTCCATAACTGCCCAAGTTTTTCTATTTTTCTATCCATTGGCTTCCATGAATTTATTTATTTATTGTTTAACGTGATAAAGATATCACTCCATAACTGCCCAAGTTTTTCTATTTTTCTATCCATTTGGCTTCCACGAATTTATTTATTTACATATTTTATAAATTTTGTTTACATGGAATATGAATCTTAATTGTTTACGGGAATCTGAATCTTTCAGCCCTTGCAGTGAGTGTAGAACGCCTCTCGGCATAACAAACCATATCATTTGGGAGAACTCATCCTTCTCAAACCCATTCATAGCGTTTGCATGCTAATTACTTGATTACTGGCCCATAAGTTTATACTCTTAAAAATTAATATTTAACTTTTTTCTTTATATAAAAAATCAACAATTCATGACAATTTAGTAGAAAAGATTGTGGTACGTTATAGTTAAAGTATGGACTACCATTGAAAGACCGTAAACAAGTAAATAAAATTCAAAAAATTCCAAGAAATTAAATAAATAAAATAAAATAAAAAGAAATTGAAGCTAAAACAAAGTGCAACGCTGAGGCAACGCCCTGAAAGTAAATAACTATTTAAAAGAATAATTTAGCCAAATTTAGGCTTTAGATCTTTCAAAAAATTTAATGTCTTACAGTGGGCGCCCAACTGAGGAGGAGGCTATATAACATTTCTTTAGTCGTGAAGCTGCAGGGTATTCTTTTTCTTCAATCTTAATCAGTAATACTATTGAATTATAACCATTTCTGGCATACCTTGAGTTCAAAGAGGATATAAGGACGGTATTTTGGTGGATTAGGTTTGATTCTTCTTTACATAGGTTCCCTGTGCTTTGGAGTTACAAGCGTGACAAAACAACAACGACGGCCATATTTTAATTGTTAAAGCATAGGTACCTACGGGTAAATCATATTTTATTTGTTTTATTGAATCCCATTAAAACTTGATGTTATTATAAATGCATTCATTCATGTACAAAACATTATCAAGCGTGGGGCTGCAGGGAACTCTCTCAAATCAAATTGGTTCTCTGACTGCACTTCAAACTTTGTAAGCTCCATATGCCATATTAAATAGAATGAATACTGTAAATAACAATTGTATTCATTATTATTTTTATTGGTTTTTATTTTTTTGTTTTCTTTGAATTGTTCAGGGATTTGTCCTGCAACACAGAGTTGACTGGAAAGCTTCCAAATTCTATAGGAAACTTGGTCTCCTAAAAAATTTGTGGGTTTTTCTTTTAAATCAAGCACAACATCCCACAAAGTTCAAAGCCACAAATCTAAAATACATTTTTCTATGTGAATCTTATTTACAAAACCTTCAAAACAATATTGTCCATAAAATTTATAATTAAATTAGATGTGAACCAATGTTGTTACACCTCTGCAAAACAACACTTAGAAAAACCTATTATGCCAACCATGTTTATGTTTAGGTAATGTATTTTTTTTTACAATATATTATTAAATATAATATTGAATTTACACTTATATTATATTAGCAATAACATTTTATTTTTCTCTTTTGTGTTATTTAGTAATTATTTTCCTATTATAATCACTCTACTTAAATATCATCCATTTCAATGGTCAAACAGCCAATAGCAGTTTTATATCTCATTCACAATAAAAAGTGGTAAATATTTGTCCTATTTTTATTGGCCAAAATTGACCTTTGACTCTTGAAGTGGATGATATTTAAGAACAACCTATTATAATAATTAATTTTATTATTTAGTGAGTCAAACACATTAAAAAATAATATATTACATGTCCTTATATTAAAAAATTATATTTTAATACATGAATTTTATTAAGTACAATATTATATTTTTAATGCTTGTTTTTCAATTTTATAAGAGTTATGGTTTGACAAGATGGAATTAGTCTTGTTTCTATTATAATAATCAAACCACTAGATGTTTGACCCTCAATCAAAACACTTAGGGTTTTGAACACTAACTTATAATATATATTTTTTTGGTCTCAATAAAATTGAAATGTCATTGACAATAAAAAAAACCCTCACTGTACATCCTCAAAGTATTGTCCGAAGCATAAAACCTACTAAAAAAGAGAATATAAGGACATTTCCTTCGCCTGTACGGTGACTCCTCTAAACAGTGGAATTCAAAACCATATATATAATTTAATTTCTTCAATGAGATTTTTTATCCTTCTTTTTAAATTCCTTCCAAAACAAATCTTCTAGCAAACAGAGCTTTTCCATAACCCTGTAACCTAAAACAAATAGGTTGTTTTAATAAGTAAATCATTTTATTTTGTTTTAAAGAAAAGAAAATAATTATGCCAAGTTAATCTTTTCTTTCTTTCTCATTATGTATTCTTTAAGTTTTAGATCTGCAAAAAAACCCACAAACAAATAAAAGTATTAATTGAATCTTTATAAAAAAATAAAATTATCATGTATTCTTTTGATGTGAATTTTAACTCTGTATTCTTCTCTCCTGCACATAACCAACCTTGAACAAAAGAAATATTCATAAGGACTTAGAAGAGAGAGTTTTTATTTGTTTAGCAAGATATTTTTCCTTCCTATTTTAAATGCTTAGTGAATCCCTATTCCTCAACTGGCCCAAAATATTTTGTTAGGCATGCATTTAAATTATATTTACTATCCATTCATGCTTTATTAATTATTCTAAAAATGTTAGAATCATCAATTTCTTATTAATGTTGAGTCATCAATTTCTTATTTTAGGCTTCATTTAATTTTTAGTGATTTTATTAATTTATTAATTTTTAGTTAATATTTTTAGTTAGTTTTATTAATTTATTTTTAGTGATTTTTAAGAAACAATACATAAAGTAATGAAAAAGAAAGGTAATATTATTAGTAACAATAATAAAATATAAGGTAAATACAAAAGAAAAAAGAAAGGTTGGTTGAATTTTCAATAAATATTTTATATAATATAATCATTTAAATTATTATATTATATTAATGATTTTATCCATAATATTTAACCCTATTTATAACCATAAATCTACATCTTATGGTCAAAGATATTTTGTCACTGAAATTGGGAACTGATTGATTGACCCTGATATATTAAAATGGTTCTTTACTTCTTAAAGCACCATTTTAAATTTATTATGGCGCTTCAATTTCTGCATGAGGGATGGTTTGTTCAAGAAATTTTAATGCCACCTAAGCTATGAATGTATGTCTTTTTTTGGTCTCTAATGTTTCATCTATATTGTATATCCATCCAATTTTTTTCGGTCTTCAATGTTTTATGTCTTTAATGTTTCATCTATATTATATATCAATCCAACTTGGTTTGAATTGAACTTACAATGGAATAGCAAAAGAGAGTAACTTTTAACTAGTTTAAACAAAACAATATTTTAGAAGTTAGAAGATAAAAGTACTACTTTGAAAGGTATTTGATAAGTTATATTTAGATAATATGTATTTAAAATTGTTGGGAACATATGTTATAAGACAATATCTTATCATTTAGAAATTAAAGAAAAATGAATGTTATAGTATACTATCTACTACATATACTAATAACAATATTTGTTGTTTTTTTTCTTCATAGAAATAAATAATTTAATCAACCTTAGTATTTCATAAAAGCTAATATGTCAAAGTTAATCAACCTTAGTATTTCATAAAAGCTAATATGTCAAAGTTCTTTAAAGCATGATCTTATACATATGTTTTGTAATGTTATTTTTTATCTTAATTAATTTTATTATAGAGTTATTTTCAATTAAGAGTTTAATTGATTTTACCATAGATTTTTATTAAATTAAGAGTTATTCTAAAATTAATTTATTTTTAAAAGATTATTTTTAAGAGATATTTGAAAATATAATTTGTTATTTATATTTTAGTAATCAAAATTCAAAACATTTATTCAAACAAAACCAAAACAATTACAACATTCGGTAATCATGGTACCTTTGGTTCACGTTTACGGGTCAAGCCGTCACGATTGAACTATTGTACCCACTACCTAAAATAGTTGCAACAACAGTGTCTATGACATTGTCCCTATAAATTGCCAAGGAGAAATAAGGACATTGTCATTTTCACTTCCTCCTGTTTCCCATTCCTTACTATCATAAGACATAAATCCTGACAGAAAGAAATTTGTTTTCTTTTTTAGCATGTGTCATTATGGAATAGTATGAATCCTTTTCACATATTTCCTATGTGCCATGTATCACTCTCTTCTCATGTGCTTTAACGTTTCTTTCATGTACCGACGAGTATAAATAAATAATGAGCTTCTTCTATGTATCGACAGATATAATGGAAGAGGGAGCATACAAAGAGGTTTGGTATATTGGTTTGGTGATTATAGTAAAGGAAACCTTTTGGAGTGATAAGGAACCAATCCATGAAAATCAAAATGTGTTGACAGTTATTTTATCTCTTAGCATTATTATTCAATCTAAACTTGATAGTGTGTAATCTTTGTAATTATGCCAACATTAAACACCAATGACATGTAATTTTTGCAAATTAATAGACTTATAAATATTTGTTTTATACTATTATGCAGGTATGGCTTCACCTAGGTTGAATATTGAATCTGACAAGGAACGAAGACAATACCGAAGGGAATATCAAATAATATATATGAGGGAATATCGCAGACAACATCACCAACTAATGAGAGAAGCATAAAGAGAACAATAAAGGATACAACAAAATGAGGTTGTCATAGAAAGATATCATAAATGTAGAGAAGATATAGCACTTGAAGAATTGGAATTACAAAATTAGAAACAACCAAATATGATGAGAATAAGTCATCTACAAACATCTCAACAACTCAATGTCCCTAAAAGAGAAGAAAGACAAGAACCTAATGGGTCAAATGCTAGTATTGATTTTAATGTTGAAGATGAAAATTCAAGATCAATAGATTTTGTACTTGAAACACCAAAAAATACACTTGGACATGACATGAATCTATTTGTTCAAAGTAATGTACTAAATGTGTAATTTTTGTATTCATATCAACTTTAAACACCAATGACGTGCATTTTTTGTAAATTAATGTCAATGTTATAACTTTACACAAGTATAAGTATTTGTTTTCAAATATTATGTAGGTATGGCTCCACCTAGGTTGAATGTTGAATCTGACGAGGAACAAAGACATGACGAGGAACAAAGACATGACGAGGAACGAAGACAACACCGAAAGGGAATATCAAAGAGTATGTAAGAGGGAAATCAAAAACGTCAACACCAACTAAGTAGAGATGCAGAAAGACAAGAACCTAATCGGTTAAATGCTAATATTGATTTTAATGTTGAAGATGAAAATTCAAGATCAATAGATTTTGTACTTGAAATACCAAAAAATATATCAAATCCTAATGGAAAGATTCACACTAATTTCAATACTTTCCAAATGCATTTTTGAAATGGAATAGATAGTTTTTTTTCACCAAACATGTGCTATATTTGTCAAGAATGTTACCTTGGAATAAGGGTTTTTCAAACACCTCAATGTCCTAGATGCAATAGGTGTCAACAAGAAAGAGGCAATCATCAATTTTTAGCATCAAATGATATGGATCCTGGCCCACAACTAGAAGAGCTTGCAAACTTGACACAGGTAGAAGAAATGTTGATAGCACGTGTCAATCCAATCCTACAAGTGACACATGCAACTGGTGGTCAATATCAATACAAGGGACACACAATAAGTTTTCCACAAGATGTAAAAGAAATTTCAAAGGTTTTTCCACATGGAATAAAAGATTTGTCAATCATTATTGTTCGAAGGAGGGATCAATATGGAACAAATTATAACTTTACAATTAATAGAGAGCAGGTATATAAGGCACTCAAATAAAAAATTGAACATGATAAGCTCTACTCTGATGTTCAAATTGATGAAAATACTCTCAGTGGTCTCTCACCAGACTCACATCAAAATATCTTTCACCAACTAAATTCAATGGATATGGAGTTTGACTATGATGCAAATGAAGTTATATTTGTGGGCCCGTTAATGAAGATGGATGAAGGAAATATCATTGATCACAAAACATCAATGGTTTCCAAACTGCCTAATGTCTGAAGAGAGATGGAATTAATCCATGCATGGGTGAATAACCCAAATGCAGATCCAGGAGCATTA
Source organism: Cunninghamia lanceolata (assembly GCA_027924645.1). Lineage (NCBI taxonomy): Eukaryota > Viridiplantae > Streptophyta > Pinopsida > Cupressales > Cupressaceae > Cunninghamia > Cunninghamia lanceolata. Next base: position 272,659 of record BSBN01000542.1, read on the forward strand.
ATGGATTGGTCAACAATTGGTTCATCTCTTATCAATGAATATGTGACATTAGAATTACTTGATATGGTATTTCCAACATTATTTCCTGACGGTAGATGTGATTGGCTAGAATTGCGTATCAAACGAGTACATCTATATGAATATGTCAAACATCTATTTCGATATAGGGATCACCATTTTGATCGTCACCCACGATTTAGATATTATGTGATGATCAAGAGCACAAAATTCATTTGTAGTGTTTGTCAAAAGAAATCTTCAAGATATGCAAATCACCATCAACGAGCTATGTGAACATATGGAAAATGTGCCTCAGTCCCATTTAGTTGATCATTTGATGTGGTTTGGAAAAACCTTAAGAGGTATAAGGTCATATTGGACAAAATGTCATGTAGAGTTAACTGACATGCTTCAACAAATTGGTTCACCGACAATATTCTTCACTTTGAGTGCAATAGATATGTACTAACCTAATTTGCATGCACTTATGCCTTGAGAATGACTAATTGATGCAAGAGAAACCCATAAATGGAGAAAACAAAATGTTATTGATTATCCTCATATAGTTGCATAGTACATGCACTTGCAACATACAATTTTTAGAAAACAAATTCTAGAAAAAGGAATGAAAGTAAAAGATTACTGGTCTAGATATGAATGGAAACATAGAAGTTCACCGCATGTGCATGGATTCATATTGATATATGTAGCACCAAATATGGGTAATCTTGATTAGAAAAATGAGCAGCAAGGAAAAAGTGCAGAGAAATATTTTCATTCTATTATTCATGCATGGAATCCTAGAGAAGATCCACATCAACGAAACATACAGGTATGTTATCAGCCCTTTACAAATCAATATTTTATATATTATATAAGGAAAATATGTTTCAATGTAATTAATAAATTCATACATTTTTTAAATCATAGGTATTGCAAATTTTTGTCTAGCATCCATGTCTTCGAAATACAAGACAACTTACAAAAGTACATATGGGACATGACTATGAAGAGATTTTACATTGTGTAGAACGACATACAATGTGTAGAGAGGGTGCATGACTATGAAAGAAAAGAGGATGAATGGTTTGTAGGTAAGATTTAAAATCTTCCCAAATATTATTTACGAATTCAATATAATATGAGTATAGAGAAATAAATAAGTGTTATTATTAATTATATGTATAATGCTCCATCGCCATTCAATCTTGAGGGATCAAAATTATATGAAGACTCAGAGACAGGTGAAAAGAAATTTGAACCCGCAAGAAATGATGACAGATTAAATACACACAATCGCTACATACTACAATTATGGAGAGCAAACATAGATTGGCAACCTGTTCTTTTCAAACATGTTGTAATCAAGTACATTGCCAAGTATGCAACTAAAGCATAAAAGAGTTCATAAACTTATTAACAAATGTTGATGTGGCTTGCAAACATTGAAAACCCTAATGATTTAGCATCATGAGCATACAAAAGGATTCTTACTGAAACTAATATAGAAAGAGACATTGGCGCATAAGAAATATGCCACATGCTTTTGAAACTTCCATTAGTAGAGAGCAGTAGAGAATTTGTCAATTTGAATGTTTCACATGTGTTCAAACCTGTAGCTAGAAATGACAAAGATGACGATGAAGAACATACACAATCTTTCATTGATGGATATAAGAATAGGCCCTTTTGCATGGAAGTTGTTTTGCTTATTGAAGAAACTAGATCATGGATATATAATCCAAGGCAAAGAAGAGATACCAAATGGAAGGTAAGGGGAATGTCAACTATTGTGAGAGTGTTTCCAAGGTTTGTATCCATCCCTCAATGTCAATCAGATAAATGGGTTGATTTTTGTTGGTCTAAGTTGTTACTTTATAAGCCATTTCATCATATAGAAAGAGATATCGGTCTTGATAATGATGCTATAATATCAAATCGGGAGTCATTCAATTATAATACTTAGCATGTGGAAAGAAGTAGTGCAGAAGATGTTGAAAATAGTAGTGATTCTGAAATTGAAGATAATCAGGCTCTTCAAGGAAGCACAATAGAGCATGAATGGCAAATGATATCAATGCTACATCATAATCAGATTATGGAAATTTCTAAATTTAGATATGTTGGGAAGAAGAGATATTGATAGACATGCACCATGGTCTAATGAATATCAAGGTGAACAATACACCAATCAAGCAATAAAATTTATAAGCACCATGAAAGATAATGGATTTCTCATATGGGATGATATAGCACAAAATATCAATTATGCAACATTGGGTGTGAAATAGAAAAAAACACTTGATATAATTATGACACATTATCATGGGTCTCAAAATGAATTGCCATTATTCATGATAATTCAAGGAACAATGGGAACTAGAAAATCATATCTAATTGGTGCTATCAGTCAAGCTCTTCAAAATGTAGCATTCCCAGGGCATAGTCCACTTCTATTACTTACGCCAATATGAGTTGCAACATTCAATATTGGAGCCTCAACAACCCTTTGAGTACTTCAAATCTTAGTCACAGATTTTGGTCAATTAGAAGGAGTAAGACACAAGTTTCCAAGAGTAATTACGACACATAAATACATTTTGATTGATGAAATGAGTTTCATTAGACAAAATTTTCTCGAGAAGGTAGACGGTCAACTTCATCAAGCATTCCCTAAAAATGCAGACATGAGTTTTGGAGGTATACATATGTTTTTTTGATGAAGATATGCATTTTTTCCCTGTTTTAAACATATACTTGAGTATTATTAAATCTAACAATTAATAGTATACACTAATGAAGGCCATGATTTTCTAATATTTTGTAGGTGTATCTATGATTCTGGTTGGAGATTTAGGTCAATTACCTCATGTTAATGATAGACTGCAATATGATAGTAATAGACATGGTAAACTATAATGGGAAGAATTCAAAGTTATTGTTACTTTGGATACAATATTTAGACAAGAAGGAGAAAGCATTGAACAACAAAGATTTCATTAAATTCTGACAAATCTAAGAGATGCAAAACCAACTATTGATGACTGGAAGTTGCCCATGAAAAGAACCAATGTTTGAATAGATGCACCAACCAATGAAGAATTTGATAGTAGTATTCATTTGTTTTCCACAAATGATAATGCGCATAGTCACAACTCAAAAATATTATTCTCATTGAGGCATCCAGTTGCATGTAGCATTGCAACAAGAGTGGGTAGTGTCAATGTGCCACAAGCAGGTTAGATTGATGAAATTGATATGGAGTTATTACTTACTAAGGATGCAAGAGTCATGTTAACTTCTAATCTTTAGATAGAAGCAGACCTTGTAAATGGATCTTTAGGGTATGTTCAAAAAATAATATACAAACTTGGAAGTGCACCACTTGAACCACCAACATATGTTATGGTGGAGTTTGATAATTACATAGGGATACCATTTGAAGATCAATCTCCATGTACAGTTCCAATTACACCAATACAAAGGGGCCAAACAATCCAAATACCCTTAAGATTGGTTTGGGCATTAACAATACACAAATCACAAGGTTTGACTCTTTCAAAAGCCATAATGGACATAAGGAAAAAATAAAGAACATGATCAACATTTGTGTCTATATCTCGTGTAAAATCATTACAAGGTCTTAGAATAATTCCACCATTTACATATGATCGTTATGAAAAAACAAAAAAGGGAAAACAACTTGGTAAGAGAAAAGCTAAAGAAGAAAGATTGAAATTATTAGAACACAACATAGTAGAACAAAGCGGAGCCAGAAAGAGCTAAAAGACCGTAAACAAGTAAATAAAATTCAAAAAATTCCAAGAAATTAAATAAAAAAATAAAATAAAAAGAAATTGAAGGGAAAACAAAGTGAAATACCTCATTAAACGAGGCAATGCATTGAAAGTAAATAACTATTTAAAAGAATAATTTAGCCAAATTTAGGCTTCAAATCTTTCAAAAAATTTAATGTCCTACAGTGGGTGCCCAAAAAGGAAAACAAAGTGAAACACCTCATTAAGGAGGCAACACACAACTGAGGAGGCTATATAGCTTTTTTTTAGTCGTGCAAGTTTCAGAAGTTGCAGGGTATTCTTTTTCTTCAATCTTAATCAGTAATACTATTGAACTGTAACCATTTCTAGCATACCTTGAGTTCAAAGAGGATATAACGATAGGGTATTTTGATGGATTAGGTTTGATTCTTCTTTGCATAGGTTCCCTATGCTTTGGAGTTATAGGCATGACAAACAACAACGACAGTCATATTTTAATTGTTAAAGCATAGGTACCTACTTGTATATCATATTTTATTTGTTTTATTGAATCTCATAAAACTTGTTATTATATATGCATTGATTCATGTATAAAACATTATCAAGTGTGGGGCTGCAGGGAACTCTCTCAAATCAAATTGGTTCTCTGACTGTACTTCAAACTTTGTAAGCTCCATATGCCATACTAAATAGAATGAATACTATAAGTAAAAATTGTAGTCATTATTACTTTTATTGGATTTTACCTTTTTGTTTTCTTTGAATTGTTTAGGGATTTGTCCTACAACACTGAGTTGACCAGAAAGCTTCCAAAGTCTATAAGAAACTTGGTCTCCTGAAAATTGTGTGAGTTTTTCTTTTAAATCAAGCACAACATCCCACAAAGTTCAAAGCCACAAATCTAAAATACATTTTTCTATGTGAATCTTATTTACAAAATATTCAAGGAATATTGTCCATAAAATTTATAATTTTAAATTAGATGTGAACCAAGGCTATTACAACTCTACAAAACAACACTTAGAAAAACCTATTATGCTAGCCATGTTTAGGTAATGTTTTTTTTAATAATATATTATTAAATATAATATTGAATTTACACTTATATTATATTATCAATAACATTTTGTTTCTCTTTTGTGTTATTTAGTAATTATTTTCCTATTATAATAATTAATTTTATTATTTAGTGAGTCAAACACATTAAAAAATAATATATTACCCATCCTTATATTAAAAAATTATATTTTAATGCATGAATTTTATTATTACAATATTATATTTTCAATGCCTATTTTTCAATTTTATAAGAGTTATGGTTCGACAAGAGAGAATCAGTCTTGTTCCTATAATAATAATCAAACTACAAGATGTTTGAACCTTAATCAAAACAATTAGGGTTTTGAACACTAACTTACAATATATCCTTTTTTGGTATCAATAAAATTGAAATGTCATTGACAATAAAAAAACCCTCATACATCCTCAAAGTATTGTCCGAAGCATAAAACCTACTAAAAAGCAAAATATAAGGACATTTCCTTCGCCTGTACGGTGACTCCTCTAAACAATGGAATTCAAAACCATATACATAATTTAATTTCTTCAATGAGATTTTTTATCCTTCTTTTTAAATTCCTTCCGAAACAAATCTTCTGGCAAACAGAGCTTTTCCATAACCCTGTAACCTGAAACAAATATATATTTTTTAATTAGTAAATCATTTTGTTTTGTTTTAAAGAAAAGAAAATAATTATGCCAAGTTATTATTTTCTTTCTTTCTCATTATGTATTCTTTAAGTTCTAGATCTGCAGAAAACCCAAATCAAACCCTATAATTTCTTAGATACTTGACAAATCCACAAACAAATAAAAGTATTAATTGAATCTTTATAAAAAAAAATTATCCTATATTCTTGTAAAGTATCGAATTCCATCACATAAATAACTGAAGTAAAAGTAAACTAAAATTACACTATCAAGTAAAGGAGAAAGATTTACTAAATAATTGACAACACAATATTTGATTCATTGATATGGTAAACAAAAAATGTTAAAATTCATCATACAGAAGTCCAATTATAGAGCTCCATGAAATAATATGTACAACTTTCAATATTGGCTTAAGTGCCTTACAAATCATTTCAGTACAATGAAGTAATACATATGTCAGCATATACAAGTAGAATCCATAATACATAGATCAATCCTCAACCTCCATCGACCATTTGGTCATCTGCTATGTCAAAGGACAAGAACATGGTTCAGACAATTTTCTGCCCAACCACAAAGCTTATGCTTCCCCAGTATTCTTCAGACTTGAAGAATGCTCAACCCTGCACGAAGGGCCTAGAAATCTATAAACAGTTGGCAGAGTGGAATTTGGTGCATGTCTATTAACCTACATGCATCCCTAACTTGAATGCAACATCACATTAACAGGATATGGTGAAGAATAAAATAAATAACTAGGCATAAAAATCCATCTATTTCGATGGTTCATTTGTCTATTTCAACATCACAATTTAACTTTGGCCAAAGTATGAAACTGTTTAATGGTGTGTAGATCTGATGCAGGAGCACCCCGGGTAAATTGGCGATCAACATCACCCAAAAATTAGTATCATCAGTATGTTCCAATTTTGGTTTACTTTTAGTAGTTTGTGGCATTTTGGTTTTGTTGTGCATCATGACGAAGTCACATAAAAGCTTGATTTACAGAATTATTATTGTGCTTCGAGAATACCTATAAATTAGTAATTGTTCATCCAGATGTGTAGCCATGGTTTCATAGGAAGATTTGGGTTTCAAGTGAGTAGAAAGGGAACAACTAACGACATATATGCTATGAAGGTAATTATAAAAGATATACTTCTTACGGAGAATTGTGAACGCTTGGTAAAATCAGAGAAGGATGTTTTGGTTCACCCATTTATAACTCAGTTTCGATATTCATTTCAGACAAAGTCAAACTGTATCTAATTCTAGATTATGTAAATGGAGGATCGCTATTATTTCACTTGGATGCACATGGAATGATCAGTGAGGATTTAGTTTGCTTTTATACAATAGAAATTGCATGAGTTGGTCAATTTTGGGCTGGCAGTGAAAATGAATTATGAAGCAATTCAATGCACTCGTATATGTGGGACAGCCCAGTACCTAGCGCCTATGATATTCATTCTCAAATATTATGGTAAACTTTCTGATGGTGGAACATTGGGACTCAAACACAAATGGATAATAGCCGCATGGTAGATTCTATAACAGTCTATCTTCACAATATGAATTCATTAGCAAAGGTCATGAGATCAAGGCGAATTGAGAGAGGAGATTGGTAGTTTCAAGAAGTTTTTTCATTGATTGGAAAATATCACCGAATTCAAGTATCAATGTGATGTAAACTAAGATGAAGTGCTCATTTTATATCGTGTTGGTATTCGTATTGATGTGGAATTTAAAGCCACGAAGGATCACATGACATCTTCTATTTTGAAAACAATTGACTACATAGACGATGACTTAGAAAATGAACTTATTTACAGACATGGTGCATTGGATGAAGTTATCGGTGGTAGTTTCATGTATATATTTCTTATTGTAAAAAAAAAATATGCTATGGAGGGTCGCGAGAGGCATAAGGAATTGTTATTTATCATGTACAGTAGATGAAAATTGCCATTGTGGCATTGGACTCATCCCACTTCACATCAGAGTATCAACTAGAGGATGTGTTCATTCGCTAGAGGGTGCAGGCCTATGAGAGTCTTTGTCTCTTAATTCAAAACAAAATTCAAATTCATTTTACCTATATATCTCTTTGATTTCTTGAATAAAGAATGTGAAGAGACAAAGGTAATTGTTTTCTATTGAAGAAACACATAGGCAAAAGTGGAAATGTCACTCCTGGGGTTGAAAGGAGAAATTTGAAGTTGTGAAAAAGCTTGCTATCCATGGATACAATATAATTTGCTGTCAAAAGGAAGAATAGGAGAGGTGTTGTAGAAGAGGAGATCGGTCTCTGTGAAAAGGGAGGAATATGAAACCAGAAAATGGAGTTCGCTGCCACTAAAGTGAGTGAGTGTTATAGATGTGAAGGAGTTATAGAGGAGAATTTGAAATTGATGCTGTGCATGTGGAAGAGGCCATAGCAGACCGATATTGTAAATAGTTGCCTCTAGATGTGGTATTTTTGTGTTTGAACATGAATTTCAATAAAGGTCTAAAATTAGTTTTGTGTTGCAATTTGAAACATGAATTTGTGAATAAATTGATGCTATTAGTATAGTTGTTTGTGTGGTGTTTAAGGTAGAGGTGAGCTTCTCTTGCGTCAAATGATATCAGAGCCAGGTTATCCTGAGAGTGCAGAGTATGCATTAGGACTGAGATGGGCTATTCTCCAATGAAGACTAAAGCTAGGTAAAAGGTGTTGAGTTCTGCCACTAAGAGAGAGAGTGGGTGGGGAAGCATCTTCTAGAAGTCTTCTTGGGTAGAGAGTAGTAGGAAAAGTGTTTGACAGAATGTCGAAGAAGAAAAGTATGAGGTTGGTCTTGAGAAGACCTTTGAGAATTTCATTCTTTGTGAGGAGAGAAAGAGTGATGATGGAAAAATTGGAGAATCAACTACAAGATTTGTGACAAGAGACATGACATATTCTGAGGGAAACTATAGCGGAGATGAAGATGGAAAAGAAAATAAGTAAGGAGGAGTCCCATGTTTCTTCTAATGATGTTTTGTATGCAAGTGGATTTGCATGTGCAGAAAATGAGGAACAAGATGAAGAAAAAGATGGAGAAAGAAAAGAGATTGCAGTAGAAGAAGTTGTAGCAGTTGAAGATGAAGTGGTAGGCAACGAGAATGAAGAGGATGTGATTGCAGCGGTGGAATGTGAAAAGGTTGCAGCTGTAGAGCATGGCAAAGATGATGATTTGTTGGTGAAATTTTCAGCGATAGAGGAAGAATGGTTAGTAAAGATTGCAATGAGTAAGGGTGAGAGATATGTCGCAGCCAGTGAAGGTGAGAAGATGAATACTGCAGCAAAGGATGATATTAGCATAACAAAGAATGAAGAGGTAATTTTTTTTTCTTTTAAATTTAGTGATGGAAGAAATGATTTGAAATTGCATAAGGAGTTAGTGAGAGTGGATGAAGAGAGAGATCGTATGGTTGCAGTTTCAGATTTGTATGTAGAAGTTGTATGTTTGCTTGTAGAACGTGTAAAGGATGCTGTAGGTGAAATTTGGTGGAGGTGGTCAGTTTGTTGTGGTTGGATCCCATGAAGGAGGAGAAGGGAGTAGAGATTATTTGGTGGAGGAGGACGGTATATGGTGGATGCAAATCCACGAGTGGATAAAAGAGGGTGAATGGATTTGTGGGAGGAAGATGACGGTTGTTCTAGCATGGTGCTGGAAGAAGAGAAAGAAGAATTGATCATGTGCCCATCATACAGAGATGGAATTCATTGTAGGTTGATTACAAACTAAAAGGGTAGTTCAACTACTCAACTCTGCTTTGTGAGCCTATGCTCACAAAATTTCTACCTGGCGTGTCTGATGCAGGAGAACCTTGGGTGAATTGGTGATCAGCATCACCCAAAAACAAGTATCATCAGTTCGTTCCAATTGGTTTACTTTTCGTAGTTTGTGGCATTTTGGTTTTGTTGTGCATCATGACGAAGTCACATAAAAGCTTGATTTATAGAATTATTATTGTGCTTCAAGAATACCTATAAGTTAGTAATTGTTTAGCCAGATGTGTAGCCATGGCTTCGCAGGAAGATTTGGGTTTCAGGTGAGCATAAAGGGAACAACTAATGACATATATGCTATGAAGGTAATTATAAAAGATATACTTCTTATGGAGAATTGTAAATGCTTGGTAAAATCAGAGAAGGATGTTTTGGCTCACCCAGTTATAGCTCAATTTTGATATTCATTTCAGACTAAGTCAAGCTGTATCTAATTCTAGATTATGTAAATGGAGGATCACTATTGTTTCACTTGGATGCACATGGAATGATCAATGAGGATTTAGTTTGCTTATATACAATAGAAATTGCATGAG